>JAOTQE010094491.1:0-14430 GCA_025631205.1 Nesometra sesokonis
CTGTGTTGCTAGGTAGATCTCCCTAGTAATTTAACATGGTAGATCAACCTAGTCAGAGGGTGTTATTTTTTTCAAAGTGTAGATTTAGACTGTGCAAAGACAGATTCATCTGCTTTAATTTTTAAAGAGCAACCCAAAAAATAAATAATTATTATTTTGCATTTTTTAATGTTTGAAACTTTGGTAATAAACTGATATATGGAGATCGATATTATATTTATAAATTTGAATACAATAATCAAATTTAGAATAAATTTGAATACAATAATCAAATTTAGAATGTTTTAATTTTTTAAACTTTGAAAGGAATGGACCTTTAATAAGACTATATTAATTGTTTATCATATTTAAGAAATATATTATGACATGGTAGCAATTATAATATGGACGTTAATGATGACATCGCTGTAGATTTCTATGCACATAGCAGATTGGAGTAACATTTGATGTACACACAACGTTGAGCAATTAGGTAACTCATAATATTTAGACACAGTGTATGCCAGCATAATAGCAAGGTTTGCAGCCTTATTAAAATGTCAATCTATTATTAATTAAGTCAACTTCCCCAAAACCGACCTTTGGAAAAACCAAATTGCATACTAAACCGGACCTTTTTAAAAGTTCCAATATATCAGGAAACCAATGTAAAACATAGCTAAACTTAACTATCTTTCTCTCTTTCCCTAAACTGAACTTCCCAGAAAACCAAACCAAATGGATGGTCAGTTTTTGGGGATTGGACTATTTTACTCACAAAACAACAAAGCAAGTAATGCTTCATTTAATAAAAATTGTATTATAAAATAACAAATATAAAATTTGTTTAAGAATTCTACAAATTTGCAAGTTACAGTATTGGTTACCATGGTGATGAATATCAAACAAAACAGGAAATACCAATTAATAGCAATACAAAAATTAAACACACTTAGGCAAAAAAAAAATCATCTCCTCGCACATCACTTCTATCAAACTGTACTATTTTTTCTGGGAAAAATATACATTCTTTACTACGGTTTTTAATAAAAATTTTAGTAATAAATAGTGTATAATAATTATAAATAAATGCACTTTATTTTTAAATCACATTACCGTTGTTGAAGACAAATATCACAACAAACATCCTTGTTGTGATATTTGTCTTCAACAATAAATAAAAATAAAAACCCCTTTTTTCTCATTTTTTTTTCATTCAAGTAAGGAAGATATTATAAACTAATACATTTTTTATAGGACCTTAATTATTTATATCAATTAAATATTAATGATACATATGATAATGGTAACACTAATGATGACATATGTCAGTTCCTGCAGACATTTCAGAATTAATCTTTTTATTTTTTTTTAGACAACATCGCTGATTATACATAATATAATTCTTTTCAATGTCGATTCGATAGATTACTCGCGTTAAAGTGCTGATATTACCTTTTCACGTGATCAATTAAATAACAGCGTGCATTAATTATGCGCATTCATGTGAAATTCTAACATTCAAGCTGAATGTTTACATTTTAAACAGCATTCCGAATGCCTTTCATGTGTTGTCAACTATAAGGCATGTAAATCATACTTTAAACATAATTTTCATATTGCAAATTTAAATTATAAGTAGTTAAAATTAATAATAAAACGTAATGTACAGTATGCCCGAAAAAAAATTATATTCATGTAATTGATACCATCGGCTTTAGCACACCCTTAATTAGTTTAAGTAGTAAGTAAAGCAAAATGTCACTCTCTGCGAGCAAAATAATGCCCTTGAGTTAAAAGCCATTCTCAGAACTAAATGCCACTCTCTGAGTAAAATGTCACTCTCTGAGCTAAATTTCACTGAGCTAAATGTCACTCTTTGAGCTAAATATCACATTCTGAGCTAAATGTCACTCTGTGAGCTAAATGTCACTTTTTAAGTTAATGTTACTCTTTGAGGTAAATGTCACTCTCTGAGGTAAATGCCACTCTGTGAGCAAAATGATTTCCTTGAGTTAAAAGCCATTCTCAGAACTAAATGTCACTCTCTGAGTAAAATGTCACTCTCTGAGCTAAATGTCACTCTTATAAGTTAAATGTCACTTTCTGAGCTAAATGTCACTCTATAAGTTAAATGTTACTCTCTGAGCTAAATGCCACTCTCTGAGCTAATGTCACTCTCTGACCTAAATATCACACTTCTTCCTAAAAGTGACAAGAACTTTCAACTGTGCCTGTAAGTCAAATTTATTTTTCATGCTAGATCAGATTGATGTGTTTTTCATTAATCAACAACTTGAAAGTCACATGTTTTCCAAGTCAAAATATTTTCATTGGTTTTGTATTAGGAAAGTTTGGCTTTGCCTAGGATTTCATTTTTTTTATTTTTGTTAAATAACAAGGATATATTATATAATTTATAATTTAACCAACAGTTGGCAAATTATTTTGATATAAATTAAAAACATTACTGAACTTTAAACAGAAAAATTAAAGCTTTTAGATGGGTTTTCATAAAATCATTATGACTTTATCAAATACTAGTTTTCCATTCTAAGCTATATGATGACCTTCAAAAGGATTAAATGAAACGTTTTAATTATGATAATTACCAAATTAGGAATGAAATATAAACACACATGCTTGTGTAGTGTAGGAAAATACTAACCGTTTATAACTTCGGCAAAAGCGAGGATGCTAAATAAATTCATAGGAAGTATTGAACTTCCATAGAAAGTAAAAACAGGATAATCAAGAAAAATAAAACTCTTAAGATTTTTGTTAACAGCCTTCATTCATAATCCAAGCAATGAGATACACGCCATTGTGACAGGATTCAATATTTCAACACAAATTATGTCATCATCAGGAATTACGATTACATAATTTCCTAATGATGTCGTAATTTATGTCAAAATATTGAATTCTGTCACGATGGTGTGTATCTCATTGCTTGGAGTTGAAATTATGTGGACCTTTCGGATTTTGGAATACCCTTCATTCTAAAGTAGCATCACAATTTACAAAACTATAAAATTACCTACTCAGTTTTATTCATTATGATGGATAGCTTAGAGAATCATATTGGAAATATTCAATCAATATGATCATTATGGTAAAATATGTTTTTTTTAAAGTAGAACATATTAGTGAGGTTTCGCAATGTTACGAAATACGAAAACGAAAACGTCACACTTCAATTTTTGAAAGGTGCTAAATGTGTTTAAAATAAATATCAAATTTTCCACCTACGAATCGTTGATGATCGTCATAAAATATTTACCAAATGTGACAGATATTCAAGGTGTTCTATCTAAACGTTACAAGAATTTATGACGTATCCGTTTTCGTGTTTCGTAACTTTGCGAAACCTCACTATTATGAATTAGTAACTAATGCAACTAAAAGAATTCAAAGGCAATTAATAGTTGTTATTGAATACAAAAATAATGTAAAGAAATTAATATGAATTATGGAAATGTGCACTATTAATGTATACAGCTGAACCTCTCGTAAGGGGACACCATCAGTTCCGGTTAAAGTCTCCACGGCCGCTTACGGGAGGTGGCCTCCCTTTGAAAAAAAATAACAGCCTCTAACTAGGTTGATCTACCATGTTAAATTACTAGGGTGATCTACCTAGCATCACAGAGTAACTACCTAGTAAGGTAGTATATAATTATCCTGCCTGTTGATGTTATTAATGCCTTAAGGTTTATTCTAAACAATGGCTGTATTTTCCTATGTATACTTGTAGAGCATTGCACACCATCCTCTGTAGTATCTTTGATGTGATAGTTTTTTATAGGGTTAACTCTGTTAACTACCATTATCCACCTTGTCACTACCATTATCTACCATGTTGTTAACAGTGTTGTTTTTTCAAAGGGCTCTTACCAGAGGTACTGAATGCACTAATTAGTAGGAAGAACAAACAGGCTTTTGATTTTGAATGAGTGTCCATTATTGGAGATTTCCACAAACAGATGTGTCCACACAGGGAGGTTTAACTATATATTCATTTGTCAAAATAAAGAAATTTTAAAGATCATTGATTTTAAAATAGTTTATATTATTTAATTTAAATGTACAAACAAATTTAAATATACAGACATTATTTATGTTGAAATACAAAAAAAAGTTTTAAGAAATGAGGCATGTCATGGCAAAACCACCAAGTTGTCGCAAAACTGAAACATAGAATTAATATTAGATCCATATTACACATGTTGTGAGCTTTAAAATGAGGGGTCAATAATTAAAATCTGACATCTTCAACCAAAGTTATACACCAAAATAGACACAAATTTCCTTTCTATTTGTTTATATTTCCTGTTGTTTATTTGTTTATTTCTCAATAACTTATTGTGCGACAACTTGGAGGTTTTGCCATGCCTTGCCCCATGTATCAAATACTTTAAAACGCTCAAGAGGTCAAATCGCACACAATTCACACACGTTTCCCATGAGAACTGCATTGAAGTGGTGTCTTATTACATCATAAAACACCCACAGCTTAACTTTTCATGTTTTTACGTTTTCAGCAAGTAATGGGATTAGTATTTCACATTGTACATAATCAAACATTTGATTGAATATTTTTCTTTTATTAATTTCAAGTGAGGAAAAATTTCATATTAAAAAAAAAACGAATGACATCAGTTTCTTAATATTTAGTTTTCTCCTACTAGGTATTAACCCAAAATGTTATAAACAGTTTTTTTTTTAAACTTTTGTGTTTTGGCTAAAATATACCATATTTTCATAATTTTTTCCCAGACGGGACAATTGTGTCCCCGACATTATTTCAAATTCCCAAACAAAATGTATTTTTGTACTGCCAAGTACGTTTTTTATGGTAAGTAAGTAATGGGATTGGTATTTCAAAACAATGTTAAAAATAATAAGAAAAACTCATTTATCGTATATGTAATATAACAATTACGGTAGTAATAACCATTACGCTATCACATTTTCTTAAAAATCAAAAACCAAACTGATAGGCTTATTATAGGTGAAAGTGAAATTAAATATCCGAATTAGTTTTTTAAAGTTTCAAACATCCATTGCTTAGCAATGCTGCAGTATAACTGACATTTTTTGAATGTACAACAAATGGTTTTTCAACTTATAAAACTGACAGCCAACGTGTTAAACGAAATTCATGCTAATAAGCCTGGCTTCTGGTTGATAGCTGACCCCTGTATTTAGCTGCATGGTAAGCCGAGGTGAAAGTGTTACTGTAGGGCAAATGGAAATAGACACTTTCCTTATCAAACTCTTTAAATGCCATGTACGACTTAAAATGTCAGAAAATTAATGTAAATTCTCAGCTTTTATGCTAAGATCAGCTTATTAAATATTATGCCAAATGGTCTCTCAAATTTCTAGACACTGCATTCTATGTTTTATTAAACATTGTTTATCATTTTTAAGATTAGTTCAGTGATGATTCTTAGCCATTACACAGTATAAGGTCAATTTTTACAGAAATTTGTATTTCCGGGATGTCCGCTTATGGGAGGTAAATTAACATAAAAAATCTAAATTTGAAGACAAAAAGTGTCTGCGCCCGCTTACAGAAGGTGTCCGCTTATGAGAGATACAAAATGCACTGATTAGAAAGGAAGAACAAACGGAACAAAAGGGTCTTTGAATAAGTGTCTGTTATGGGAGGTGTCCGCTTACGAGAGGTGTCCGCACAGGGAGGATCGACTGTATAGTAATAATCAGTAAAATTCTGTACTTTGCTGATGACCACTTTAACTACATGAAAAACTATGTCTATATGGTTAACTGGATAGCATGCATTCAGTGGTCTTAAGCAAAAGAAAATTTTTAAAAGATTGCAAATTTTCTACAAATTTACCGCTTTTCCTCTGGCAGGTCCCAAAGGAAAGTTCAATTTGGGATGGAAATATAGACAAGGTATGAATATCGCTGAGTCATTGAGGTGGCAAATTGTGCTCGACATTTTCAAAGAAATTGTTACATTTTTGCAAATGTTTATAATGCATTCAAATTTAATTCACTTGGATGTTTCGTGTAGTCTCAATTTAGAATCAAGTAGATAACGTTACCAAGGCAGTCCACGATATCGTTGGAGGTCACAAGAAAATCAGTGAAGATAAGTGATTAGGAAGTTGTAAATATGAAGATTGGAAGCAATATTTAAAAACATCTGATGTTAAATGATAATTTATAGCATCACAAATACTGAAATATAAATGTACATATTTATTTATTTTATTTATCTATTTAGACAGGACACAATTTTTGTTTGTTTTTTTTTTTGAATATGAACAAAAATTTTTTCATTCCTTGTTTCACAATTTTTTTGACAATCAGCTAAAAGGAGGTGGAATAAAACTACAATTTTATTTTTTACTTATTGAAATAAAAATATTATAAAAAGTTTTATTCAAATCTCGAAATATTTTTCTTGGAGGGTTCGCTAACAGGCCGAAAATTATTATTATTTTTTTAATACCAGTCCTAATTTTCTGTATTAGGTTTGCAAAACAACAAGTCTCGCCTAAAAAATATAATATAGTCAATGAAGCCAAAGTAGTACAAGTAAATAGACTCCCTCTACACAGAGCTGTCCAGAAACCATGTTTAATGTGGTCAGTGTGTGATATGGACATGTTTCCTCGTATAAGCCCACTAACTTTCCCAGTAAGCTGGTGATGTGGACATATACCTTAGTATAAGCCCAGTAACCTTAATCATGAAATTCTAGTCAGTACTGTATGTCATGTGGACATACCCTGGTGTTCCACTAACCTTAATCATAAAATCCCAGTCAGAGTATGATATGGACACCCTAGTATACCCCAATAAACTGAACATGAAATGCCAGGAATTGTGTAATGTGGACATATATTCTGGTATAAGCCCACCAACTTTAAACATGATATCCTAGCCAAGAAAAGGTGTAATATGACCATATACCCTAGTATAAGCCCACCAACATGGAATCATGAGCAGTTTTTGAATGGGCTTATACTTAGGTTTTGAAATGTATAGACTAACTCTTCACATATTAGGGGGGCTTACACCAGAGGCAATATGGTATTGCATTTTGCCAAGTTTGAATATGTTTATGCTGATTATTTTTACTACTGTATCAATGGTATATCTTATTACTGTTGATCCCACTTACCAGATGGCCAATTACATTTAATAGCATTACGCTGAATTATTAAGTGGGAAATCATTCCTTTTTATGATAAAACAGCAATTATTATTTATGAAGATTTTGGAATAGTTAACCTAATATATTTTATCATGATACACAAAAATGCAACATAAAATCAATGTATTGTTGCAGCTATACTCATGAAATAATCAAGGGATTGAAATAATGTGTCAGCTCCACACCAAAGGAGGGATAAGTTAAAAAAATTGAAAATTGAGTTTTATAAAAATTATGAAACTAAGTGTTATCAAGGCAATTCAACAGAAGGACACTGAACTCAGGACTTCAAAGCTATGACTCTTGTACCGACAAATGCGTAATGTTCGTATAGAACTAGAAATTGTGCGCGAATTACTTAACAACCGAGGCAATAATCTTCTATTAAAGAACAATTCATAATCGCGCTGACGCTAAATACACTGCGTGTATCATGAATACTCGTGTAGGAATGGCAACGTGTGATAAAATTTTAGCGTGTTATCGTGTTTCCAAGTATTTTGTTTGATGTCACGCTTTTTGTATCAGTATCGGGAATTTATTTGCTAAAAAGTTATGTTTAGTAAACTGCAAAAAAGGGAATGGAGTCACTCGGGAGTCACTTATGGGAACCCCCACGCTAAAAAGAATATTTGATTTGCTATTACTACAACGCTCATTTGGTACACTTTGGTACGTCATTGTCAAAATGCTATATAATGTTAAACAAGAATGAAAATTTGTGCAAAAAAATCTTAATTCAAATTCACTTTATTTTGGGTTATTTTTTTTAATAAATTGTATTGTTTTCAGTGGTGTCAAAGGATTGTACCTTTAAAAAATCAACAAGTAATACACATTGGAAATTATAAAAAATAATCAAAATGTATCCGCCACCAGCAAACGTATGGTGTTGGTAGTCTAATTTTTAGTGTCTGGAGCAAAATTTGTCGGTACAAGAGTTATGGATCAAAGTACTGTACGCTCGCGCTATGTTCCACGGCAAAGAACAGTGTCCTTCTGTTGAATTGCCTTGGTGTTATTATCTTTAACTTGCAAAAAAATTTTCATATAGTACGATGGTTCTGTTTGTTAACTAATTCAAACAAATTTCAATTGAGAGGATGGCACAGAGCCAGAGCTCATCGGGATACGAGTACTTGTTTTAAGTTGTCAAAGCTACAGGATTAATTTTCAAAAAAAAAACAAAAAAAAACATTTAAGTCAATAAAAGAATGAATATCATACAGTACCTTTAAATAACTTATTTTTCCTACTCTATTAACTTTATTAACTTTATGTATTTCTTAAAATTTGTAGGATAATTTTATGCATTTAACCAAAGGTTGGTAGAATAATGAAAACAAATAAAAAACTCAACCAGATTTTCAAGATTTTTACTTCAAAGATTTTTTTAGGTCTTTTATTATTATTCTATTTATAAGGAAGAAAAATTAAGTAATTTAAGATAGTTTGTATAAAGTACACAAATACTGTTGTTGTTTTGTATACAATACTTACTCATATTACGTAAATTTTCAGATAATAATACTAAATATATTATTGTTAGTTTTAATATCAATAAATTATTTATCATAAGAATATGAAACTATCTGGTTAGTAAAGGAAGTTGCAATAACACAGCATCTAGAAATAGCACTCAACTGACTTACTAACAAGTGTATTGTGTGGAACTTTATTATTATAGAAATTAATATCTCATAGGGCACATGACATCAAATGGACTATTATTAACAACAATGAAATACAACATTGAACAGCATGCTATTCAATAGATAAAAAGCAATGTTATTATTCAGATGATTAACAATTCCACTGAGCCAAGCCAACCCTTTAAAAAAAAATAACACCCTCTAACTAGGTTGATCTACCTTGTTAAAATACTAGGGAGATCTACCTAGAAACACAGAGAACTACCTAGTAAAGTAGTATACAATTACCCTGCCTGTTGATGTTATTAATGGTTAAGATTTATTCTAAACAATGGCTGTATTTTCCTATGTATACTTGTAGAGCTGAACATCCTCGGTAGTATCCCTTGATATGGTAGTTTTTAACTCTGTTAACTACCTTTATCCACCTTGTCACTACCATTATCTACCATGTTAACAGAGTTATTTTTTTCAAAGGGAAAGGAGAGATTGGTTGCAAATCTAGCTTTTTAGAATAGACAGGAATACTGGCAGTATGGATGGTCGTTACATGGAAGACAGCAAGCACAGTGTAACATCGGAAAGGACAAACTCAAACGTAGAAAGAACAAATACATCTTCGGAAAGGACAAGCACAAGCACAAGCATGGAAACGACAAACACAAACTCAGAAAAGACAAGCACAAACTCAAAAAGGACAAGCACAAATTCAAAAAGGACAAGCACAAACGCAGAAAGGACAAACACAAACGTGGAAAGGACAAGCCCATCTTCAAAACAGACTAACCAAATTGAGACGTTGAGGGCAGCAACAACTACTTACAGGCAGCTCACAGCCCGGTCGAGACGCAGCCTGGTCGTAATTGTCGTTTCCATTTGTAGGTAGACTGACTGGCCACCTCTGCCGGCCTGTGAGTAGCTATTGCTGCCCTCAATGTCTCAATTTAGTTAGTTTCGAAGATAGGCTTGTCCTTTTTGCATTTGTGTTTATCCTTTCCGAAGATTTGTTTGTCCTTTTCATGTTTATGCTTCTCCTTTCTGATTTTACACATATGCTTGTTTCTTCCACGTATTTATGTTGTCTGATTCTAGCCCTAACAGGCGCCCTTAATGCAGTGCTTGCCAGAGGAGAGACAGGTCACAAACCTAGTTTTCCACAATAGACAGAAACACTCGCAAAGCCAAATGAGGGATTAAGTCACAAAGCTAGTTTTTCACAATAGGCAAAACACTGGCAGAGCCAGGCCAAACAAGGGATAGGTTGCAAAGCTAGTTTTCCACAGTAGGCAAAAACAAAAAATGTAAATTCTACTATTTTTTTCAATTAAAAAAAAACATACAGTTTAAACATTCCATAAAATATTATGATTTTCAGATTATTTGATGATAAAAAAAAATGTTCAAAGATTTGTAATTTAAAATGATCTGCTTAGTTACGGTACTGATCAATAATTTTCAAAAAAAGTTTTCTCAAAACTTACTTTCTAACTGGTCAAACTTTGATTGTTCATTACATCGCAAGGAAACATTGTATGAATTCTGATTTTTTTGCATGGTAAAGATAACAATGTATAGACCTCATTATATACCTCAATTTTCAATTTTTCAACTTATCCCTCCTTTGTCTTGGCTCTGCCACAAATACTAAATGCAATCTGCTAGAACTAGATAATAATTAGCACTACACATTATAAGTTAGGTTGTAAGTCGATACTAAGGATGATGTTGAACACTACTAAAACTTATTTTTATTGTTGACCGTTAGTTCAGTTGTTAGAGCATAAGAATTTTAATTGAAAAATTAAATTTACATGGCTTTAAAAAAATAGTATTGTTTTCAAATATTTGAGCCTCACTCTTAAATTTACAAATTAGGCAAGCTTGACTGTATTTTCTAAGTAAGCAGAGATTCTGTACATCACAGAAAAAAATTATGAATAGTAGTAGCATCTTAACAGAGAAGGGTATTACAAGACCTTGCCAAGCATAACAGTCTCACGAGGCATGCTAAACACGTTGCCTTGCATCAACCGTCATTATTAGGAAATAAGGCTTCCACTGGTTTCATTTAGTCACCGTACAGTTAAACGTGTTATCAATTGAGTACAAACATTTTAGAAGTTTGCTGTTAGTATGTCAGGAAAGTTACAAGATAAAAGACTAAAGAGCCTTTATGCTAACAAAACTGAAGAACGGTATATTGATGAAAAGAGGTTTCTTTATACACGGCTCGATTTTTTACTAGCCCAGCATACAATGGCTAGTGAAAACTGCACCTGGCTAGTGAATTTTCAATTTACTAGTGTCAAGCAGTCACTTTTAAACATTGTAGATTAAGTTGCCACAGACATGGGCTATTTGAATTGAATTATTTGTGGGCTAGTGAAATGTAAAGTTAACTTGCCCAGTGGACTAGTCAAAACAAAAATAAAATTCAAGGCCTGCTATACAAATAAAAATTTTAGAAGTTTTGACACTAGAAGGATAGAATAAACATAGATGGTTTACAATAAATGATAGAAACCAATTATTTTCACAAATTAATTTTATTAATTCAAATGACTTCATAATTAAGTCACTGACCTTTGTAACATTCACTATTCAGTATACTAATTACCACACACTCTTAAAAATCCAGTGCTACAGATATTATCAGAATTTTTAGAATACTCTTTAAGGGTGGAGGGAGGTTAAGAAAGAAGTACGTTTAGTACAGTCTTTTGAGAATATCTTACACTATTTCGCAAACTTTTTTAGACAATCAGCTAAAAGAAGAGTGGAATAAGAATACAAATAAAATTTTATTTTTTAAAGCAATTATAATCTACAAAAGGGGGATAAAATAAAAGGCTTCTTTCTTTTAAAAAAAAAATGTTTACAGTTTACCTCATTTGATATTTCAAATCTGAAGTAAATTTTTAATTTCATATCAAATTAACAAAAGTGTGCTGTAAAGTACTTATAATATTGGATTGATAAAAATTATGAAACATAAATTGACAGATTTTATGTACAGACACATAATAATGGTGATAGGAGTCGATTCGTCGCTGAACGTTGTCAATAGAATAATTTTAATTGATAACAAGTAGCTTATAAAAGCGATTTTTTATGGTAAATATTAACCATGTCCGTTAAAACATGCATTCAACGAAGATGATTTAGAGCTAATCCTTGTAAGTTCACACAATCAGAAAGGTTTTTCAATTCAAATCCATTATCAATTGTGGAAATTATTATCAAGGGATTTTGAACATTGATCAACATCAATAAATCAATATAAATTTAATATTATGTTTTAATCTTGGATTTTCTAAATCTTTTTTTCACATCTGACAAGATGATGAGATTAATTTTAAAGAGAACATAAAGATACTGCCACTAAATTATTCATAATATTAATATTCTACTTATTCACACTGTTTTATACCATATTTATTATTATTACTATTTAATTTAAAAAAAATCAAATTAAAAATAATTGGGACGTTTTATACTAAGTTGCAAGGTAAACCGTTCAATGGTTTAGGGGGCTTTCACAGACACAAGTTTGGCTACCAAGCTTTATAGTATGAGGACTATAGGCGGCGTTCACACATGCGCAAAAAATCGCGATTTGAAAATAGATTTTTGCTAAGAATTGAGATCCAAAAATCATTTTTTTTTGTGAGCGTATATACACACTAAAATATCAAGTGTTACAAATTCATACACACATGGCAAATTATCGCGATGATTTTGAGAAATTGCAAGCTACGAATTGGATCACGATCGTGAGAGTTCTTGACATTTTTCTGTTCACACACACAAAAATCAAAATTTTCAACGTGATGCAAAAATCCATTTAGCATCATTTCCAAAATTGGCTGTTGAGCCTCGTGTCAATTACAAATTCAACATCGAAAACATGATTTGAAAAAGTTTCTTTTAATAAGTTTGAAAAAGTTAAGAAAGTAATTTATACTCCAATTATTGAAATACATTCCACCATGTTGGGATTCAATATTTCGACATTAATTATGACATCATCTGGAAAATAAGCTTACAATGTTAATGTACAGTGTTGTTGATGACTTCATTCAAAGGGCACTAAATAATTAATGTAATATAAAATAAGCTTAACGTGTAACTCCGGGATTAACATTTCTATGAATATACATATAGAACAATTAGTTGTGAACTGACAAAATTAAATAAAAAAGTGGGTCTAATACTCATATTACACAATGCTAATAGAAGAATTACAGATTTTGAAAGGGATGTGTTGGAAAACCATATAAAAAATCACATTAAAAATTACCTGTTGTAGTGTAAGTTTTGCTGATCTTTCTATTTATGTGAGTTATATTTTTAAAGCAATTTTGGTTTTCAAGCACAACCCTTTCAAAATCTCTAATTTTCTTACTCTTTAACACTGTGTAATTTAAGTAATAGACCCACTTTTGATTTGGGACTCACTTTGCAAAATGTTTTTCGACATTTATATCAGTGTCCAAATGTTGTGAAATTTTGTCAGTTAGGTCACAACTACTTGTCCTATAGATTTATCCCTAGAAAATTTAATCATGGAGTTATCCTTTAACTTTGTCATGACCAGACTTACCTTAATACTAAGGTGACCAAGATATGAATCTTCACAACCATCGATGAATATAAACGTGGAATCTTTACAGTTTTCCACAATAACATGGTCTGGAATATTTCCCATAGCTGAAGAAAAAATGAGAAAATGTTAGCTTCAACAATAGCTTTGCATGAAAACATAATAATACACAAGATCAGAGGTCAGAGGTATAAATCTGAATTAATGCTGAATAGTTCTAAAATTGTCTTTTTGACTGAGAATACCTAAAATTAAAAACTTAGGTTAGGCCAGATAAAAAAAAAATAACTTGTCTAACGTCACATGGTAAAAATAAATGGGGACGGAAGGTTTTATTTTTTATTAGACAGGAAAATTATATTATTTTTTCCCTGTGTCAAATACTGTTGAGGTAGAGTTAATTTTGTATTGCTATATACTGCAAATATTGTTATTACAGTACAAAAGGTCATCATTCTTTTTTTGGTTTGAGTTTGGACACTTCTGAAAATGTAGAATAGGGTTGACGGATATCAGGCTAATGAACAATCGATTCCACAAAGAGACCAACACAATGATTATTATTCAGCATCGTTGTACTGTAAATTTAACATTTTCAAAAAATTAATAAAGGCGTGTGGTAGGTTCAACACGATGACACTGTCACTTGCCAGTCAAGTGTCATAGAGTATCGCAGCGACACAAATCAAACGAGTTAAGCTGGGCACTTACTGCATTGTGCGATGGTCGCACGACTAAACCGCCACCAACATTGTGTGTGGTTTTCAGACACGATGACTGTCTTTTACTCGTCAGCTGACTGATTTTTATTGATTTCCCTGTTGTACCACTAAAAAAAACCGTTGGGCGACGAGTAGAAGACTGTCATCGCGTCACACACAGGGCGACGACCGTTGCATGATGCAGTGAGAGCCCGGCTTTAAGCCTCTTTTCCTGTCGATCGTTATTCCAAAAAACGGCGATTTGAAACGGCGTTTTTGATCGTTAATTTTGAAAAA
>JAOTQE010094502.1:0-14428 GCA_025631205.1 Nesometra sesokonis
AAATTCAAATTTTCGGTTGTTAAATTGACAAAAATAAATCTCACTATTTTTGGATCTCCAAACTTGGGAGCTCTGCTCTTGCAATTTCAGATTGTCTATCTTGTTTTGATATAGCAATTGAGGTTCTTGCCATTGCATTGCTCTTTGTGTAGGTATAAACAGACATAAATCAAACAGATTAATACTTTAAATTGCTCTTCTTATTGTGCATTTTAAGTGTTTCATTTTCAAAGTTTACCATCAACTTTAAATGATATTTTGACAATTATTACCCAATCATTAGTAGAAATGCTTTCATATTTTTTTATATTAATCTCTGCATTTGGTACTAAAAACTAAACAATCTATTATATCTTGACAGATTATAAAATATGAGAGGTAATAATGAGAAACTATATGGGATTAAAATATTCTAATAAAGGCATAAGGTCGTAAGGTTCAAGAAAAACATATATTATTATTTCTAAAATTAAAAAAGTAGAAAATTGCTAAGAGCATTTAAAAGTATGTAGCTTAAGAATGGTGAAAAAACAACCAGTTACGTAGTTTTAACGTTTGACATTCAAATGCCAATTTAACTTTTATTTCATCATTAACAAATTAACATTGTGAATATCATTTTCAAATTCCATTTATATTTCTTATTTAATTTATGTTTCAAGTTAATTCTAATCACTATGTTAGATTCAACCATTTTATTCCAATGAGGAGCTACATGTGCTGATAATTAATGTAGTAAATAATTTAATACAGTATCACTTTTTAATAATCTTTGATAAAAGTGAGAGCTTTTATAGAAACTATCAACTATCGAGAACTTGTTTATAGTATAATTGTTTTTTGTGATTAATAGTATGCGATAACTACCCAGAAAATAAATTAAGTTTAGTGTATGTTAGAGCAGGTTTAGTGTAGGTATACTGTTTTCTAATGTACATTGGCAGGGCTTGAATTTAACCAAGGCACCAAGGCCATTCGTCGCTGATGCCCTCTCATTTGGCCTCAGTGCCTTAAAAATTTCACTATCATCAAGGCCACTTTTGCCTTGGTGCCCCTTATTTTAAGTAATAAATAAGGATACAATTTGAACAAAATGGCCTCAGGTGCCCTGTTGTACCCTTTAAAATCAAGCCAAAAATGGTCTTGCCCCTACAAAGCCCAAACTCGAGGCCTGCATTTGAGACATTTGCACACTGGACCAATGACTTTATGTCTCATCCGAAAGATGTGTATTTTGGCCCTTCACAGGAAGGTGGGATAATGTGTATTTGAAATGGGGACCAAGTCTCTATGGTTCACAACTTAGTAACTATCCCCAGTTTAGCTAACTTACCTAAAGGCCATTGCCATCTAATATATGTTGATGGGTTATTGGTGATAGTAAAGTTTTCGAAGGCTGGTAGGTTATTAACATTTCTGTTAAGACTGGTAGGTTATAACATTTAATTGGGTCAAACGACCAGAGACTATGAAACCACCTCCTCAGTTTTCTCCACCCCCAGTGCAAAAGGCAAGTTTTGAGGTTAATTTGCCTGAGTGTCTAATCACATTGCCAATGTAAATAAGACAATGTAAAGATTAGGCACACACAATAAGCACACTGTGTACTGTTTCTCAGGGTCATGAAAGATCATGTTTGCTATTTTAATGACAGCTAATAGATGAGACCAAAGTATCAGTAACTGTCAGGCATTTTAGGTTTTCTCTCTATAAGAGAGGGCAGTAGACACAAATACAAATAGATTAGAATCCAGAATTCATGTGGTAAAGCGGATCATCACCAAACCTCGAGAGGACCTAAATTGGTTTTATAATGTCTAAAAATTTGAAGTAAACCAGCCCAATAGTTTGAGATATGGAAGTAGACAGACAGAAAGACGGAGCTCATTGCAATACACTCTCCCCACTTCAATGGGGCGAGAGTAATTAGTTGCTGAAACACAATAGGCCTATATGGAAGTTTTGTGTGGATAAGAGGACTTGAGCAAATTAGAATTGTTGCTGTAAAAGATAGATGACAGTAGATGTGATAAATTGTACAGTCAAGGGATTGTATCACGCTACTGACTAGGACTACAGTTACCTTCAGGCAAATCTGAATATTAAAACTGAATATATAATGATTATATTTTGTCTTTAAATAATGTAGAAAATGGCAATATTAAAAACAGCTTTTGGATGTTTTACTTGCATAAATTTTATATAATAAGAATATTTTATGAAAATATAGCTCTTTTTAACTTTAATTAGATTATGTTTGTCATTCATGTTTTAGTGCCTTAGGCTCTACATCCTATATTTTTTTAAGTTGATCTTTCAAAAACAATAATACTGTTGAGTATTTTTTTTTGTTTTATTCACGTAGATGAAGGTATATTAGCCTATTTTTAGTATTAATATCTTAACCGACAAAGAACCTCTTAGTTCAATTTATGAGCAAAAAAACTACCTGTAAAATATCATTCAGATACGAACAATAGATGAGCTATAAAGTCATGGTTATCTATACTATGCTATATAAAATACTAATCATATTAAAGAGAAAGATATTAAACTTGTTTCATCCATCATTTTGTATTGTATTTTAATTAGGCCTAACATATTTTTAAAGATTTACATTAGAAAATTGATAAAAACCAAATTAAGAATAAATCAGAATAGATTAATTCACATTGTTTGAAGAAATTTCTGTAATATTCATAAAATAGTATACAAATTCAAGGGCGGATCCAGGATCCATTAACATTAAAGAATGTAGAGCACTCTTTGAAAAAGTGTAGGAGGTTGTCTCCCGGTGTACTGCCCAATCACCACCAAAAGGACCCCACTGGAAATAAGTCCACTTCGGACTTACGTGGGTTATTCTTGGTGTCCCACAACACCAAATAAATCAAATCAAATTTTGTCATCATTTAAAATACTGATGACATATTGTTGCAGATATTTATGAATTCTTTAAAAATTGTACTGATATTTATTGTCTAAATTATTTTTGTTTTATTTTTGTGTTTAATTACACCAAAAAAAAAAATGAACTAAAAATCATTAGTTCTTATACAGTATTTGATAATTTATGAATTTGCCAATAATAATATTTTAACCTAATTTAAAAATAGGCTATGCTTATGTTAAATACATCATATTAAAGTACAGTACTCAATTTGGTAGTGATTCCTGTAGAGATGCTATACAACGATAAATGGAATGGTCATATAATGTATATCAATAATCGTACCTGTTATGGTAATTAAGAATTTATTTTGATTAACGAGAAAACCAAAATAGATACAATTTGTCTTGCCTAACTCTGACGTAAAATGTATCCTACCAAATGCTCAATACAGTTGAGTTTACTTAAAAGAAAAAAACTATTATTTTTGAGTGGGACTCGAACCCGCATTTCTAGGTAACTCATCTGTTATTCATACCACTAGACCACTGAGTTTGTACTTGGTGACTAGGATTTTTATTTGAGCTCAAATAAGTAGTGGTTACTATGATTTATATAAATTATGGTATAGATTTTTGCGTCAGGGAAAATAATAGATATAGTTGGTTTTTTTTTCAAATATATTCAATATAGTTAAAGATTACCCGGGGAAAAAATTCTACATTGTTCTCGAGTGGGGCTTGATCCAGATTTTCTAGTTAACTAATAATCCATACCACTATTTCATAATAAACCTGTTTTTCTAAGTCTCAAGATCGTTATTCTATTGTTGAAATATTAAATGTGAATGTCTCTAAACCCATAAACTGAACACTGCCAACTGAGCAAATTGGATTCAAGGAGGCAATTTGCCTTCTCAGTTAGCCTCAGTGCCATAAAAATTGACAATTATTATAATAATAATATGTGAAATTTATATAGCGCTTATTGCCAATGCCTCTAAGCGCTTCACAATTATTACCCCCACAGTCATTGAAATAAACACCTATGGAATACAATCCATTCCATAATGTTGCAGCCGTAATCAGCGCATATGGTATTTGTACCTCCCAGATACCCACTTATACTCCTGGGTGGAGAGAGGCAACTTGGATAAAGTGTCTTGCCTAGGAACACAAACAGCCGACCAGAGTGAGCCTCTCAAACCACCGACCTCGTGATTGGAAGCACGGAACGCCACCGCTGCGCCAACTGTTTCCACAAATTATTGAGGCCATGGCCCATCAATCTGGTACCATGTTTATGCTACTTGTACCCTTCAAAGTCAGGCCAATATGGCATTACCCCTACAAACAGTGGCAGCAGGGCAATGTCCCGACAGGGGAGGCATGGGACCCCCGACGAGTTGGGCAAGCTTAATTGTGAGGTGGGCATGTCTCCAGTTTTCAGTCTGACGAGCAAAAAAAAGGTTATTTACCGTGTTTTGCGTTCTTTTTTAGCCTGTTGCTGTTGGGGCTTCGTCTTTCCCTTATCATTAATTTTTTTCCCAATGGGAGCAGAGGTCCCCCGACGGATGGACCCTAGCTCTCCGTAGCGCTGCCACTGCCTACAAAGCCTAAATTCGAGGCCTGATGGATGGGTGGTTGATTTTGGAAGTTTGCAGTGCTGTAATAGACAAATGGAGAAAATCTGTAGTTTTATCTACTCAAGTTTTACAATGAACTCAGATGACCTAAGTGATCTCATGAGGGTTATAAAATAATACTATTCTCTGTGATCAGTCTGAAACATCTGTCTAATTGGTAGTATTCTTTATAGTTCTTTTACATCATTGCCGACATGGTCTGATTTATTACACTGGGTTGAGTTTTTTTTTTTATAAATGAGATTTATCTCTTCATTAAAGTGATATTTTAAAGAGTTTATTTCAGTCATTATCTTCTAATTCTGACTCTGTATTGTTTTTTTTCTTAATAGGCTTGTCGGAAATGATTTATTATATTGCAGTGTTTCTTTGATTAGTTGACTAATAACTGATTGATCAACACATCCCCACCTTGATAGATTCACAAATGTTAATTCTCTGTAGAAATCCTGTTTTCTACATTATTTAAAGATGTAAATAATGTAAATAAGAAATTGCAGTAGATGTAAGGATATTAAGCAGCTTTTTGATACACATGACGCGGACTGTACGACGTGCAGCAGAGTGTGAAACCATAGTGAGCATGCAGAAAAAAATGAGAGTTCGTTTGGCCCCTCCACGGTGCAACGGGCTTCAGCTGATTTGGCGTTGCTGAGAACGCGACTGTGGCGAGCAATATGTTGAAATTGATAAGGCTTTGAACTAAATTTGAGCAATAAATTCAATTTATACTATGTATTTCATTTAGGGTTCAATTAAGGATTGTTTTGTTGTCATAAGTATGTAAATAATATGATACGATTTTAATTTTAGCGATAGGTGTTTCGCATCTCGTACTTCTAGCTAGGATGAGGCCTGGAGTAGACTAGATAGGCTGCATCCAAGCTATCGAGGCTAGGCTGCATCCAAGCTATCGAGCGGTCTTCATAATTGACTGATTTCCACATCCCACCTAACCACATCGTGTTTTCGAAAGCTTAGTGCATACAACTTACAGTTTTTTTCATTATTTTCTACCGCGTTTTTTCTGTGAATTTAGATAAAACCATACCTACTGTAATTTTCAAGAATAAAAACAGTGATAAAATTGGTTTTATCAGCCCATGGTATTTTAATAATGATAACAATATTCCTACTGTAATGATTGGATAAAAATAAAGCAAATTGGTTGAGACAAAGTTCATTACTGTTTCCTTGCCAACAGTCAATATAATGTGTATCTATGCAACAAGTCTATTGTTTCCATGCCAACAGGTACATATTATATTGGAGATTCAAAAGAGTTTATTAAAGGACAATAAGCAATGTCATCTGTAGGAATCAGAAGTTGAAATTGATCAGCATAGTTCATTTTCAAAAGTGTTTTTCATTTGATCATATGGTTGTTTGCATTCAATTAAAGATGTATTGTTGTTCTGGAAATGAGAAAAAAATGACATCGGCTTGCTCATTTTAAAGTCATTTGGATGAGTATTAGAAGGTTACACTAGATAATTATAACAATTTACATTTTTATCTCACCAGAAATCTTTAAAATGTCATATCAATGATTATTTTCAGGAACAATAGCTTTTTACATATGCAATTTTAATAATATTGCGGACAGTTATTATTTTAATTTGTTTGCTAATTGCATTTTACGGTATAATGCTGTATGTAGATAAAATTAACACACAATCTACCAGGTTGTTTGTTCATAATATAGTAATTTTTTCATGCCAGATTCTATAAATATCCAGAATATTACTCTCTCATGATTTGCTACCCAGATATTGAGATATGCTGATTGGTCATTTATAGATTTCAATTTTCTAATCAACCTGACTGCTTTCAATTTTATCACACACACACATTAACAACTAGGTCTAAATTTTGACTTTTTGTTCTTAAGACCCTCTATCATCGCCGGTCCCTCCAGGCTTATCATACTACAAGCATAGTCATTTTCGCCTGTGGTTCTTTCAACATGTATTCTTTTAATGTGTATCTAATAGACGATATTTCGTGATATAACAGCCAGAGCTGATGTTGTCATTATAGAGAATATCGAATAGTGCCTAAGAGACCTGAAAGATAATTATTGAAATGAGTGTTGAAATGAACTCACTAACTGCAGAGATTCTGTACATTGCAATACACAACAACCTATTTGTTGCAATTCTGTAAAAGTAGGTCTACGAAAACCAGCAAAAATTAGAACACTTGCTTCTTCGCAGTTTGTAACAATTTTGCCATATATTGTTAAAGAATCACTCATTTTATCCTTAATAGAATGATCTATATATTTTTTTATTTATCTCAAACATGAAAAAAATGTTATCTTTTCAAATGATTTACGTATTTTGTATCTCCCAGTCTTGTCACATTAGCTTAATATTGAGTTGAGTAATAGGCCTAATTTAAGTGCAATTCTATAAATTAATACTGATGTAACATAGGCTACCTGGTTTCAAAGGCATTTCTCTGATTGTTTAATGGTAGACCTATATATGGGCACCAGTAACATTGTTTTAGTTCTCTTACTTTTCAAAAGGTCTGTCAAGATATTGCGTGAACAAAATACGAATAACTTTTATTACAATCTGATAATTTCCTTATTTTTGCCCATTATGGAAACTGGCTTTGCGACTTATTCCTCCTTTGGCTTCCCTTTGAAAAAAATAACACCCTTTGACTAGGCAGATCTACCATTTTCAATTACTAGAGAGATCTACCTAGAACCACAGAAAACTACTTAGTAATGTAGTATATAGGCCTAATTACCCTGTCTGTTGATGTTTGTATTGCCTTATGATTTATTCTAAATAATAGCTTTATTCTCCTATGTATACTTGTAGAAATTGCTAACCATTATGCTTAGTAGTATCCCTTAATATGGTAGATTTTATAGGGTTAACCTTGTTAACTACCTTTATCCACCTTTTCACTACCATTATCTACCATGTTAACAGAGTTATTTTTTCAAAGGGTTGGCTCTACCACATATTTTCAGGTTATATATCTTTAAAAGTGTGCAATACTAGTATTTTCATCCTCAAATTGACCAAGAAGTAAAAACACTCAAGCCTTGGAAAAATTTGACTGATTCGTAAAAAAAGTATTGAACTTGGGACCTCAGCATTAGAAGTCTACATGTTATAGACTTAACATGTAGATTGAAGTGGATGTTTACTAAATACGAAGACTTCCGACGAAAGCTGTTCAACGATAGGTAATTAGTGTCCAATGCTCTTATTCGACACAAAACGTAAATGCTATTCATTGACCTACTTGTCGACCGGCATAAGTATTTACCAGTGGCCACTCCGGGCCGCGTTTCTACTTAATATATTTCAGTAATTGAGTGAAGCTAAATCTGAGGGATTTAGTTGTAATTCTTTTTATTACATATAGCTTAAGTATGTAGTATGTCTGTTTGCAGTGTTCAGTAGTTAGTGTATACCATTAATACATCTTAAAAAATTTACTTGAAAAAAAAAGATTAAGCATACTGGATATTTTTTTTTAATTAAATATGTTCGAAAACAAGTTATATCAGAGATTTTACTATTGAGGCCAGCAAATCCAGTAGTATCCATTATTCAATAAATGTCATTGAGATGTTTTCTTGTATGAAAGCCAATAGAAGGAGAACATTTTAGGCCAGTCATGGCAAAACCACCAAGTTGTTGCACAGGAAATTATTGAGAAATAAGCAAATAAACAACAGGAAATATAAACAAATGCAAAGTAATTTTGTGTATATTTTTCCCAATAACTTTAGTTACAGATCTCTGATTTTGATGATTGACCCCCCTCCCCTCATTTTAAAGCTTGCAAAAAGTAAAATCCGGTTTTAATAATAATTCAATTTTCAATTTTCCTACAACTTGGTTGTTCTGCCATCTCATGCCTCATTTTATTCATCGGATGGACAAGGAGTGGGGTGGGGTTCCTGATTTGAAAAAAAAAATTAATTCTGTCCAGTCATGTCCCAATATCTTAGGTCATAGGTTACAGCAAATTGCAACCTAATGTATTATATTGTAATTTAGGGTTGTGCAAACTGTATCTTGGTGAACAATGACAAAAGTTGGTGGGGAGGGGTTGGGATGGGTAGCTATGCTCACCCAGACCATTCACCAAGTTGGCTATTGGATTTCTCCTTTGGCTAAGATATGGCCTCTTTCGGCCATTTGGCTATGTGAAAATTTTGAAATCTGTCCATTTTGTGGCCATTTTTGTCGTTTTTTATCATTTATAAACGTTTGGCTAAAGAGGGCTAAAAATATCAGCAACCTTTAGCTAGTTTTGCTAAGAAAAAAATGACCCTAGAGTAAGCATATGGTAAGAAAAAAAATCATGGCAATTTTAAAATACGTTTAAGAAAAATTGAAATATAAAATCTCTGAAGGCAAAATCTATATATAAAATATATTAGCCATTTTTAATTATTTTTTTGTCATGTCAAAATATTTTGCCTTCAGAGCCTAGTGAAATGGGTTGTTTTAATTATCTAAATACACTCTTTCTCAACATGCCTCTAGCCATCAAAGTACAGTAAGAAGCCAATAAAAATTGTTAGCAATTTTAATATATATCGAAGCTGCAAACCTCTAATGAAGAAAATATCCCATAAAGTCCAATAAAATAGCATTTTGCAAACTCAATCAAGTATCATAAAACCGCATAATAATTTAACTCGTAACAAACCAGAATTGTAAAATAAAAATATGATAGAGCAGGGAGATATTAGAGTAATAATAAACTACCTGGATTATGTTTAACTGTGTTACATTGTAAGTTGAATGTGTAAGGAGGCATACTCAATGAGTGAATCAAACCCAAGGGACATGATCAAAGGCCTCGTAAAAAAACCCTTTATGGTGGTCGCGCTGAAAATATTATGCAATTTACTTATTGGAATGAGACATTAGCTTGCAGTGCCTGCAGTTGATATATATATGCACGTCAAACTGATGCATAGCATGTGAAGACTTTAAAACCTTCAGGGCTAAAACGTTTGCAGAAAGCCAAGACTTCTATTTCTGTCATTAAATTGTAGTAGTATGGTTGATAAAAATTGCTCCGGTGCTGCAAGTTAGAGGATGAATTTTGTTATCTTGGCAATTAAATATGTGGTTGATTAAGATTGTTTCGTTAAAACATTGATTAATCATCCATCTTATTTTAGGTTGTCTCTGTCATTTCTCATTTTAAACACAGACAGCATGATTGAAATATGTTTTAAACTAACCATTGTCTATTATAGAAAGCATTCCTTCACGATTTAGTCATGTACAAAAACTGATTAAAAATAAAAAATAAAAAATAGACAACTTTCAAACAAAGATAACAGAAAATTTAAAAAAAAAGCAAAATAAGCCAAAAAATAACATTTTTTTTTGCTTGTCAAATGTGAAACCGTTACCATGCCCACCCTGTTGGAAATAGTGCATCTCCCCCACCCTTCTCATACAATCCTCTATCAGCCCCTTAAGGTGGTTGAGTGGAAACACCCACCTAGCTCAATTACATCCCAGCCAGTTTCATAATTCTATTTAGAATTTGGCATACTGTATGCACACCTCAATCCTCATTTAGTGTATTTTTTCACGTGACTTTACCAAATTCGGATACAAAATCAATTTCAATTTAATTTCTTATAAATTAAGAATAACAATTTATATGCACAGTTGTTCAGACTGTGAATAGAGAAATTTATCTTGTTAAAGAACATAACACCGCACATGATCGTTAAACATATGAATATATGTATGAGGCATGACACGGTGTTTATTGGCGTATTTCTCAATAACTTCCTGTGCGACAACTTGGTGGTTTTGCCACGACTAGCCTCATATAGATGAGGGGTTGGGGAAGGAGGAGATGAAAGATTTATTATGGTGCCTGGCAAACCTATAGTGAAACATCCCTCCCCGCACCTTGCTTTATATGTCAACTATACAAATTCTTTTTATAACTTCATAGTATATAGTATGAAAGTTGTAGAGAACAAATATGATTTTGTGAATAACAAATGTGATTACATTTGGGAAAAGATGGCGTAAACTATTTGACCTTGTCACTCTCCCCTAGCACAAAAGTGTGATAGTACCTGGTTTTGAATGTTGTCATCATCTACGATATTAATATTATATTTTAACTACATTCATTTCCCTCGAGAAGAATAAAATGTATACATTTTGTAGATGCTAATGATGGAAGCGTTGTTTTTTATTAATGGTAAGAATCTGCCTTTGAATTGCTGTGAAGCAAATTGTTGAGGAATCATAAAAATGTAGTGTGAAGAAAAATTATACATAAAATGTTAAAAAATAACAATAAATTAGTAATAATATAAAAAAAAAACAAGAACTGTAGTCTGTAATTTCCTTTATTTAATAATGCTGCCTACTTTTTGGTGGAATGCCAAACTACTTGGCCTAGTTTTTTAACATACATGGAGACATTTTGACACTAAATGATATTCTATATAAGTTATGTAAACTTGCGTTATCAAATTTTCGATCCAGGCATATATATATCGGGTCACCTGCTTGATATGCAGACGCCTATACCACTCAGCCATTGGGGCCTATGTGGCGAGTTCAAGTTCGATCGGAAAGCAAGCCTTCTCACACTGAACATCGCACGTCATGACAACACTAGCCCTCCAGTACGCATGTAAACAGGTCAATTTGATACATTTCTCATTGTAGATAAATCAGCTAGGCAGGACCTCAAACGAGATACTTTTTTATAATTATTTATAATCAGAAGTAGTGTATAAATATCCAAGGTATATCTACTTGGCGGTTAAATTGTCTAATGTAAATTTACCTATGACTTTATACCATTTAGTATCGAAATGGCTTTATCACCACTAGGTGATCTGTAACACAACACAATCGCAATCTTTTGGCTGGAACAGGGCCTAACTACAACCACTAGAATTTCATCATTTGGCTCTAAATCATACCGACGAAGTGACAATATTGAAGACCTAATTAAACACAAAACTCCACCACCACCCTTTTTATACCCTAAAACTCTATCTTTTGTATGCAAATCATAACCTGCTGTGGGAATTTCAGGATCACTAACTGATTGGTTAAGCCACGTTTCAGTTACAAAAATACAGTCATAAGTATTAATATGTTCTATTATTTCAAGGTCCCTTGTTTGGTATTCATTCTCCATGTTTGTAAAATTACAGTATATGTTAGGATTTTCTGAAATGGTAGAATTTGCATTATTTTGGAAATGTAACTGTTTTAGATTGATGATGGGATTTTATTGCAGTAGAACATTAAATAGATCGTTAGTGATCTTCCTGAAAGAAATGGAATTACCTGCCCAGAGCATGCATATATTAATCTATGTTACTTTTTAGTGAAATATTCAAAAAAGAAAGTCAACTATCAATTAATTATTGATGGAAAGTTGCAAACATTTGTAGACTATGAATAAGATTTAGTGATTAATAAGTTTAGTCTGATGATGCACTTAATAGGATATGATTTGAACGTGTGAAATTGTCGTCTCAGAGAAAAATTCACGTGCGATACTGTTTTAACAGGATATGGTACATTTTTCTGATCCAATAATATCCTGCTATTGTTTTACTATGTACCTTTTAGATCTTAATCAGGAGCGGATCCAGGATCCAGCAAAAGGGGAGGGGCATACTTCCCAGTTCCAGTTGGGTTCCCGGTTTTGATTCTGACAAGTAAAAATCTTATTTCCCCATCATATGTCTATTTTATTTTTAGGGTCGATTTTTGGACCACCGCTCCTAATATAAGGGGGTAGGGGACAACAACGTTTTGCCAATAATAGGGGGTTGCGCCTGCTATGCTCCCCCTAAATCTGCCCTGTTAATGCTGTGAAAATCATATGTTGAAACCTTGGACAATAAGAAACATAAAATGTCAAATCATAACAGAGACTTTTTAAACAAATGCTTTATAAAAATTATAGGGCATTGCCTCCTTGAAAGGTGAAAATTTGCATTGTATTGTCTACAGATGAATTGCCGAGACAATTTGTGACAATTATTAATATATGTTGCAGGGATGTACATAGAAAAATCTAAGGGTGGGTGGAAACAATGTAAAGATGGGTGGTAAATTGATTAATAATGGTGTTTTTACCTTTTTTGGAGACTTAGAATGGGTGGCAGTTTGAAATTAGGCCTGGTGGATGGCCTTAAAATAAGCTTTAGGTTGGGTGGAACATTTTTAGTGTGGGTGGCCCCGCCCTCTTCCCAGCATAATTACATCCTTTATTTTAAATTTATTTGTGACAATTTTGTACGTGAAATACTATAGTTGAACCTCCCGTAAGTGGACACCCTCTGGTCCTGGAAAAGTGTCCGCTTACGGGAGGTGTCCGCTTATGAGAATTACGGCCGATAGAGGGCCGAAGTTGTAAAATTAAATAAACGTCCTTGTGTATATTTCATGGCATTCTCAACAGAAATCTCCTCTTAAATATCTAGACACTGCATTCTATATTTTATTAAATATGGTTTTTATCATTTTTAAAATTGGTTCAGTAATATGATTCTTATCCATTACAGTATAAGGACGATTTTGTACAGAAATTTGTATTCGTTGTACAGAAAAATCACTAAATTTTCCGGGATGTCCGCTATGGGAGGTAAAGTAACGTACACAAAATCTAATTATTAAGACAAAAAGTGTCCGCGTCCACTTATGGGAGGTTTCCACTTACGGGAGGTACCAAATGCACTGATTAGATAGGAACAAAGAACAAACGGGTCTTTGAATTAGTGTCCGTTATGGGAGGTGTCGGCTTACGGGAGATGTCCGCACAGGGAGGTTCAACTGTATGGACACTTTTAAAAACAGTGTATTTGCATCGGTTTATAACACTGAAATGTTATCCTGGCTAAATAAGTTTAAATAAAAGTAAAATAAAATTATAACATGAATTATTAAATTCAAATTTGGTCATTGTAAGCTTCTAGAGAATTTATAGTTCTACCGTTTTCGCACCCGTACATGTGGGAGTGAGTGCTAGCATGTATAATACACAATTTGATATAAGTTACTATTGTTTAACAATTCCCAAGTTTTTGTTTAATATTTTGAATGTATTACATATGCTATATATAACAACTTATTTGAGTATCATATTTAAGTATATTGCCTACATAGCAATCGTTAAACTGATGATTGTTGTCTACGAAACCAGTTGTTTGTGGCATTCCGTAAGGCCATTTTATAATAAATATAGGAGTTTGTAGTTATGAAGTTAAATATAGTTATTTTTAAAAATGCATTGTTTGTCTAATTCACTGATGCTAGTGAGATGCTTTCTATAATTTTGATACATAAATTTAAAACATCATAATAACTTTAATTTAAATTTCTAAATGTCTGATATGGACAGAACTGTCAATGTCAAATTGCCACATGGCTCGCTCTGTAAATTAAAAATCACAAAGCAATGGATATCAATAATGATTTGTTGTGAATAATATAATTGTATACAAAAATAACAATCATATTAAAATCTCTGCTAGAGTGTTTTACAGAATTCAATTCTGCTAGAAATTTTTAGACAGTTTGCAGGGCCCTCACCAGCATTTTTCAAGAGTGGGGTACGTTTTTTAAATAAAAGACAAAACGTATCTACTCTGGGCAAAGAGTACAAAATGTTAATGCAGCACTGAAATTATTATATGGACAGAACTTCATTGACAATGACCTAGCTTTTCTAAACTGTAATGTGATTGACCAAACAAGTTTTACTACACAAGGGCTTCATCTCAACAAGAAAGGAACAACCAAACTCATTAAGAATATAGATAAAGTTATTCGCATCTTACCTAACCAGAAGACAAGAACAGAATCATCATCACCAAGCTATTGCTACCACTGTGG
>JAOTQE010094513.1:0-14426 GCA_025631205.1 Nesometra sesokonis
AGAAATAGCATTTCCGGTCAATTTTGGCCAAAGTTTTCCATTAGAGTGAATATAAACATATATGTTCTGAGTAATTTAAGCCCAAAATATTTTCAATAAGACTACGGGTTACAGAGATATGACCATTTTATAGTTTTTAATAAAAAAATCTAAAAATTGAGGTCAAAGGCCACAGAGGTCAAATCAGATTTCCAGTAACTTTGTTTTGGGATGCCCATATCATGTACTATCATCATGCCAAGGGCAAATTTGTATCCACTAGGGTAACATCATTTCCCCTTAGGGACTGGACTACCAAGCTAAATCTCATCTAAACTAGTGTACCATTCAGGTAACCTTCTTTTTTAATACTTGATGGGCAAGATCATAATGTTTCTTCCAAAACTGCTTTTGATATTCAAATTTTAGATGGAAAGACACTTTTTAATATATTACAGTAGCTATCAATGAAAATAAATATTTCAGTCTACACCATAAAACAAGTCTGTCATCATAAATAGGAAAGGAAGTAGTTACAGTTTACACAAGACAGAAAGACAAAGACTATCATTATGTTTAAGTTTCATTGTTTTGTAGGTTCATTTGATACTAGCGATTGACTTGGTACAAAATACTTCTGTGATGTCTTTAACATGAGTAAGATTGGTTGATGCATCTCATCATAGATGTCAATTGGACTTGGGAATGGGTTCATGTACAATGTTTTCATCGGAAGGTCAATTCTATTCGTAAAGTTGTATAAACCATCTGGCTGTGACTTCTGGTTGATTGGCGGGAAACGAAGATCTTTAAAAAAAATTATATTATTAGAAATTATTAGTTTGATTTTCTTATATGATGTGTTAACTCATAACTAAGATTTTAAATTTTATAAACAGATAAAGGAGAATTGTGGGCAAAAAAAATATGGATACAATCTATGGAACAATTAGTTATGCCCGACTAATAACATTTCACAGTATTTTGATAGTAGGACAATGACAGAAAAAAACTTTCCAAAGTGGGTCCTGTATCAAGCACGGAGCCCCGTTGGCTGGGGCCCGATTCAGGACCCACTTTGGAAAGTGTTGTCTGTTACTTTTGATTTATATATTACTATGTGCAAGAATAGAAATACTGAATGCGAATGGGTTGTGTTTGTAACAATTATTAAAAAACCACATTACAAATCACATATTCTTATGTGAATAAGACAAAATTATGACAATACTAACCAACAGCAAAGGCTGTTTCTCTCTTTGGACGACATTTACTGGTGTGTGTTTCACCCAACCGCACTAAACTTGGTTTGCTGAATAAACGAAAAAACAGTTTATTTATTCATTAAAAACCACAACAACTAATGGTACAATAAATTGCATATTCATTAGATTAGCCATTCTGAAAGACACTGTATAGTATCTCTAGCAAAGGGCATTAAAAAGATTATTAAATATACCACGGCATTAACTAAAAAATAATTTTTTTAATGTACATTTATTTCAATTGACAGACAAAATAAATGAATAATTCATATACCATTTTTACTTATTACTAAATAAACAAAGACTGCCATGTAAATTTGTGCAATGGTTGCTGTTCACAATCCATATCATGAGTTCATCATGAGTGTTTGCCTTCTTGGCAGTAAGACACTTCACAATGTCTCTATAAAATGGATTGTGTTGTGCGTCAATATTAGACTTGCTCCAAGTCTGTATATTATATTTATTTTTTTAATAAAGTGCGCCACCAACGGAGGATAAAGTTTTAGTAGTGTGAGGTTTGTCGTTTGATTTAAACATCAGAAAGGTATGACGATCCACCTGCTATGGAACGCAATGGGTGCCTTTTAATCGTCTTTCGCGAATTAAACCGAATCACAGTCTTGAACCAAGACTACGTCAATATACGCACAAACGCCCACGTTAATTTTTTAAGATGTTTGAAATCAAATTCTTATTACATTAGATAACGTTTCAGGCCATTATGAGCATTTCACTTTTTTGGAAAATTTTTACGCGCATGTGCGCATTTTTGCGCAGGTAGCATGTAAAGGTGATAGAAATAACGTTTTTTCTACTATTACGAGTTCCTGACATTGTAGTGACATATATTATTTTCAGTCATTTTAGGGTATATAATGATGTCCTATGGCGCATTAAACTTATGCGTCCTCATCTGCGTTTTGACAAAAAACAGTAAAATTATGCTAAAAATATGCATGTTTTTAAACAGTTATAGCTACTAAACGGCACGGCAAATCCCAACTTTTTTTTTAATATTCTGAAAGTATAACACGTAGATATGACATGATTGGTCGTTGAGGTTGACAGGGCAATATGACGTCATCAATGTTTAACGTTTTTAAAAAAATTACTTAAAAGTGCATGTTTTAAAACTATTGTAGATTATTTTGAAATTATCTCGGTAACTGGCTGTCGATTTTCTTCGAAATTGTGATGTGTTGTAGATAATTTAATTCTATATAAGAAGTGTTACATTTACTTTAAATTTGATGATGTCATCGTAGTGTAAACTTTGATTATATGTCAAGATATAAATATTTCACTTATACATGTTTAAATTTTATCTAAACATCAAAAAGTTAAAACATACTGTATACCAAATAGCACATTCTGAAAGCATATGACCTGTAGATATGATATCATAGGTTATCGAGGTTGCCAGTAACAACTGACGTCATCAATCCGTCATCTACATTTTAAAAACGTGATTTTTGAATAATTACGTAATATACGAGGGTGTAATTGACCGTCGATATTCTTCGAAAATTTAATATGTTGTAGATGATGTAATTGTCTACAAGAAATGTTAATTTATTTTAAAATTTGATGACTTCATCATAGTGTAAATTTTGATTATACCGTATGGCAAGATTTGAATATCACACTTATTCGTGTTTAAATTTTATCTGAACCTTATACATTAGCTTCTGACTTACTTGTTTGTGCCACTTTTACTTATTTTGATAACAGGACCAAATTACCAAATTACATTACCAAATTACAATCCGCAAATTACGTTGCGTAACATGCGGATCAGCTAACTCGTCAAAAGTGATGAGTTCATGTCTAGTTATTATATAGTTTAGAAAGGTTGAGTTGCAGCAGCCAAGTGGGATTAAGATACCTATATGCCATGCCAATGAATCAGGTTCATCACCTCTACCTTTATTAAATAAAAACCTTATAAGATTATTCCAAATCAAACACAGTCAAACTTCCCTCAGTCAGCTGTGTATAAGTCAAATAATTTCTAATATTTTTTTTTTCATTCCAGATTTTTTTCCATTAAGGCCGAGCAGTCACTGTGTCGTACAACGGTTGCACAACTAAACCATCGCTCCCTATGTGTGTGGTTTCCAGACGCGATGATAGTCTTCTACTCGTCGACCGACGGTTTTTTCAACAGAGAAATCACTAAAAACCGTTGGCCGACGACTAGAAGGCTGTCATCAAGTCTGGCAACCACACACACAGGGACCGACGGTTTAGTTGTGCGACCGTCGTACAACCGTCGCACGACGCAGTGAGTGCCCGGCTTAAATAAATAACAACCTGTTAAGTCAAACTTTTAAAATTAAGTTTGGATTCAACTTAGGCAACTTTGACTGTACAACGACATAATATAAACAATAACAATATTAAATTTTGCAAAAAAATAAAAAGCAATCTAGAATATATTTTTTTTCAAATATTTAAGAAATTCATATGAATAAAATCTGAGGACAATAACAATAATTAAAACATCAAAATATTATTAATTTAAACACATCAATAACTAACACAAACAGTGAGTAAATTAATTCTATTATTAACATCAAGAATTATGATTCTTCTTTTTTGTGTGATCTGATGTTTTTTTCTTCTTTTGTCAAAGGCAGAAGAAAGCAGTTGCACAAGCTCCAGTAGTTGATATCTTTAGATCCATCATGAAGTGCAGGATGCCAATAGGAGTGGTTCTGAGTGAAGTTTTTTTCAGGATGTTCAAATGCATTAAGGTCCCACTAGAGTACATTCCTGTAACACAGTTCTATTAGATTTCCAGTTGAAAGCTCGTAATATAGGATAGCACTTGGAAGACTGCTTTCTCCTCATCTACAAATGACTTGTTCATGTGAGACAACAGGTTCAAAGTATGGAATAGATACTTAGTAGTTCCTGACAGTTACATAATATATGTAATTAGAAAGGAAAGAGACCAAAAGGAAGAGAAAGACGTTGAATAACATTAAAGGAAGACGAAGCCACAATACTATCTGCAATGGGATGAAGAGAATCACCTTTCATTTATAAGGAACTGAGCAAAGTTTTAGAAGAAAAGGTTTCATGAACTGGAAAGAAGCTGGCCGTATCACCTACATTGTGCTGGCTCTGGCTCTGGAGATTGTTGTTGAATGACATTAAAAGGAAGACAGGGTGTCTGTACTACCTGCAATGGGATGCAAAGAACCAAGAGTACTGGAGGATGATAAACTAACATTAAGGTGGTGTACATTAATTATTAATAAATAATTTATTTGTTATTTATACCTGAAAATTAGAAAGATTAATACAAATTTTTCAAAGTAAAACCACAGCACACTCAAAACTTAGTATTAACAACATATAGACTTCTAACCTTTGCCTGTTATAGGTTGTTGTTTTCAATTCCCTTTGATGTCTAAATATTTGCATATAAGAAAACATGGTTGATAATAATTACTACGATTTTATTTATAAAAATCATGAAGGAAAAACATAAATTAGTAACTTTCATACATTTGACATGTTGCGATAATGTACCCACTCCACTGTCATCTCCTGGATTTAAAAAAACTATAAATGCAATGATAAGATCGACTATTATTATTTTTCCATTTCATTTTTAGGCAAATGGCAAAGGGAATGAAAATAGAAAATTATCACTGTCCTATTAGATAGATGTAACCCTTTTACAGACAAACATGGTGTCCTACCAACAATAGACACTGATTTCTCATGAGATTTAGGCAGTTGCTTGTTTTTGTTGGAGTGAAAAAATGGTATCAGACAGGATTCAAACCCAAGGTCTTATCAACAAATCTAATGCTTCAATTTGAACTTTTTGTACTTTATGAAGGCCGTAAGCTAAAAACTAGAGACATTATTTTTCGAAACCTGGCACAATATGATAGATTATTATTCTAAAAGTTATGTCATGTAATAATATAGTATAGTATAACTTTTCCTCATGTCCCTGTATGCACATATAAATAAAAATTAAGAGACAAATTAAAGCCAATATTTAAATCATATAATATTTTATTTAAGCACTGTTGTTAATTGTTATTGTTAATCATGTAATTTTTTAATTCATGATATCCGAATAAATCTGCCATCTTTAGAATTTTTTTACCAGTTTATTGTTTTAAATACTTGTTTTTAAAATGATCATATTTTCTAATGTTTTTAATGCTTTGCCGGTTTGCCTAACCCTAACATTTTCCTGGATAATAGCAAATACTTTTTCCTGTTTTTCTTAATTTTAAATGTATGATCATATTATCGATTTTATGTAAAAAGTTAATGAAAGTATAGTATACACTAAATGCACACGTGTACACTACATGCACACGTGTACACTACATGCACACGTGTACACTACATGCACACGTGTACACTACATGCATCTATGCATTTTTGAGAATCATGAATATGACCAACTGATTTATTGACATTGAATTACTGAGTAATCTTTTTTTATTTACTGATTAAATGAATAACATAATAAATTGACTTTCAATCATATAAACTATCATTTTTGATAAAATCATATTAAAACATGATTTGAGTTCAATTTAACACAATACTACCTCTCGTGTTTAACTTGGCTCTTCTTGCTTTGTCGCTCTCTATAAATCAATAAAATGCAAGTTCATTTTAAATTAATACATTGGTTATTGATTATTATTAAAATTACAGGATTTGAAGAGTCTTTGCAGAATATACATTATGTTCATTCTACATCTTCACTGAAGGGGTGAGAGTATCTAGAGTTCCAATTAAGTTCAGGCATTCCTGATGACCTTTCCGAGTTCCTGAGTGGACCTTTCCTAGTTCCTGAGCCTCCAGTATTTCTGCTCAATCTCCAGTGATCCAGGAAAACCAACATTCCTGTCGGAATTGTAATTTCTCAATTCTTCACATTCCATATTTCCTAAGCTAGGCTACTTCCCTATCCATAAATTGAGAAAGTTTTTTAAGTAATACCATGGATCTGGCCTCCATAATACAATCTCTGGGAATTTAACTTCCGAAAATTTGTGTCCTGTGATGGAAAAAAATGGTCCGGCCTAAAACTATTTTCGCTAAACCAAAGTTTTCGCCAAAACTGACCGGACCAAACTTAGCACTAAAATTGGTCAGGGCTGGAAAAAAATGGTCCCGCCTACTGGAGTGCATTTTAGTAAAGCCAAGTTATTCACATTACTACTGGTACTACTACACCATTACTGACATAGTGTAGTAGCGGTTGTAGAAGTGGTAGTATTTCGGCTGTAGTAGAAGCATACTATAGAAGTAACGGTTGTAGCGATAGTAGGCCTCAGACCCATTTATAATTATTATTTTGTTTCATGAAGTAAAGTATGTCTTCTTTTTTCACATGCACACTCAAATTAAAAAATACAATCCATATAATACCTTTGAAGCTCTTCAAACAAATCTCTGTGTTGCATAAAATAAATAAAATCAGATTATTGTAAGTATTATTATAAGTATTTTATATTTTTTGACAAAACGAGTTGTTGATTTTAAAAATGAAAACATAAATATTGAAATAGTTTTAAGGTTTGAATTTACTTAAAACAAGAGAAAAGCAATTCAAAATACACAAGAATAAAAACACACTGGAAAAAATTAGTTTATAATTTTTTTAAATATGATTGTTTCCTTGGCTTCTTTTAGTGCTTGTGTTTAATTTGTATTTGTATGATGTGATTTAATTACCAAACAATCCAATATTGTCCAAGGGTAACAGTGATGTCATTTTAAGCTGGCAGCTGGTGGTTCTCCAGCTGCAAAGATCTGGCTAATGATCTTATGGAGATCTGTAGAATTTTATAGACCCATGATACTTTCTAGTTAGCAGCATTGACCCTACGTGTGCTGTCAATGACAAGCAATCCAACAACAGCTTAAATGGAATCCATGGAGTTAACGAAAGGGGTATTTCCCAACCTCCTCACACCCCTTGGGATTTAATTTTTCCACCTATGATTCATTTCTATCTGTTCATCTTCAAATTGACACCCCTGGATAAATATTCACAGCATTTCTTAATCATTAAAAATACCTGGATGTTTTTTGCTCTGCAGATGGGATTCTTGTCGCAGTAAACAAAACAAAACAAAAAGCATTTAAATGACAAATTATCATAATATCTGTGTATGCTACATATACTTTGTTGTCTGAATTCCTAGCCTGTTTTGCCTTAATTTTTTTCAATTTAAACAAGTCATTCCATTATTCCATCCATCTATGCTTCGTTTTGAAAAGGTAAGCAGGAGATCCAGTGAGGGGTTCGACAACCCCCCCCCCCAACATTAAAAACAACTGCCACAGTTTGAGTGGACTAAAAGAGGCTTTTCATTATTTAACATTACAATGCTATACTCCTTGTGTAAAATTTAAAAGTAATGAACAGACACTTTAGACTTCAAGCTCATTTACGGGTATCTCGGAAAGACATTTTCTATCGTCATTTGACGCTCTTTTTATTTTCATAATTTTACATTTGAACCACCCTCCACAAAATCCCGCCCTGGGTAAACATTATGTTCACTAAAACACGTGTATTTCTCTTTTGGTGGCTTGATAGTCTGTAATTAAATTACGATTTAGTTATATGTGAAAGTTCTTTGAAATAAAATGAAAAATTATGCTTACTGGTATACGTTTCGTTGACTCTCAGTCAACATCGTCAGTACGATTGTGTCTGGTTTTTAGATTTCTTTCTTCCTCCTGGTGTTTTTGGTGGGTGCCACCAACGGTTGAACTTTTATTCTTTTTAAGAAAAAGAATGAAAAACACCAGGAGGAAGAAAGAAATCTAAAAACTGGACACAATCGTATTGACGATGTTGACTGAGAGTCAACAAAACATATACAAGTAAGCATAATTTTGGTTTTACTTCAAAGAACTTTCACATATACTTATATCTATGAAAACCAATGAAATTTTATCAGCAAATAAGATTTAGTTGTATTGACAGATATTAATAATGATAACTAATGTATTCATAAAAACATTTTTTAAACACACTATAAAATATATTTATTAATTCATATTAAGAAGTATTATAATTTATTATGTTCAATTGATATTAATTACCTTTCAATCTGGCCATGTTCTAATTGTTCAACTTCCTCCCTTCTTATCAAAAAAACAAAAAACTTCAATAAAAAAAATTAAACTGACATCATGAGTAAATGAGTGACGTCATAAGTTTCATATTTTGTAACTGTTGTTCACCTATGGTAAATGACATCTCTTATTAGACTAACTGTTTAAAGTAATACTAATAACTTCGTTCAGATCAAGCTAGGCTGGATTCTAGTCCCAAAACAGCTTAATTGGTGTATAATAAAAAACTATATAACATTTTGACAAAAACTTTTTTTTGCTGCATTCCATACTCTACTTGTTTGCATTTTGGGGACTAAAAAAATACCAACAAGTTTTTCACACCAAATTCCTGTTGTCACATTATTTAAATGAAACACTGTTAGTTGGCTAATCATCTGGGTTAATTCTATAGTTCTTTTCCATATGCCAACTCATTTTTATATTTCAGGGAAGATTTTCAAAAATAAAAAAAAAAAACATTTGATCAGTATCCCCTTCATGTTAAGATTTTGTGGAGTTGCATGAGACTGCCCATGGGGGAATATGTAAACAGTGATATATCAACAAATCAGGGCAAGAGATTCTGGTTTCTAAAAATCAAACTTAATAATTGGTGTAAACTATGGAAAAAAACAATGCCATATTTTGGTGGTATTTTATACCCTACCCTCATTTCCATATTGTAGATTTGAAAATGCCGAGGAAAGTGGGGTGTTTCATGCCAGGAATGGGGTCTCTTGACTGACTAAATTTGAACACCTCATTGGCTAATTAATTTCCTGCTCCTACTGACATTTTGTGGCATCAAAATTATGTAATTGTTGATCACAACACATTCTCTGCAATCAGTTGGACTCCATCATTTACAAGTCTCTGATTCTCCAGTTCACATGCATGTTTCATATATACTTTTTATCAGAGATTAGGACGTCTAATGTCAAGCGTAGGTTTAAACATAAAACTGTAATTTCCACTAACATGTGCTACCACTGAACATTTTATTCTAAACCACACTACACTTTTGTGTACTTGCTAATAATGTTTAAAATACAAAGCAGAAATGCAAATTGGATTTCATACAAAAAACAAACAAATTTGCATAACTTTTCCAAGACATTTCCAGAGTCAAAAATGTCAATTTCAAAAACGAAATTTCACAAGCAATGAAAAAAACATATTGTTTTATTAAAGATTTGTACACACATGAAACTACATAATATTTTTTTTTATTTATGTCCTAATTTTAATTAATATCCATAACTTTACCATAACAAAAGACATTTTCCAGGACTTTGAAAAGTCCTGAAAAATACTGAATTGAATTTCCGTACCTTTCAAAAACCCATAAGAACCCTGGTAAATGTATTTTTAAATCAATTTTAAAAGCCCAATGGCAGTATTGTTTACAATAATAATATATTCTATATTTTATTTAATTATGATATGATAAAAAGTAATTGTATACAGAATGCTCTTCCTTTAGTATTATTTTTTTTAAATAAATATACCATGATATTTATAGCATTATTTCTTCATATAAAATGGCCACAAATAAATGAAGTTGGTTTAAAATCAAAAGTACTTTATATTCATTACAGTTTTTGCCTTAAAATTTGAGATTTTTGCCTACCTTTCTATAACATCAGCTGATGTATCCAACTCCTCCCTTCAGGTGTAACAACAGAAATCAATTAATCAGGTAATTAACATACATTGTTAGTTTAAAACAGTAGTTTGAGAAAGTTGTAGAGTACATTCAGTAGTTTGTATCATTAATTAAATCACAATCAATCAGAAAAATTCACAAAAAAAAAATTAAAAATATGGTGCACAATCTATTATTCAAATCGGACAATATCTATCAAAAATCGGTGAATCACTTACAACCAGTCAAATTGATTCTTTTTAAGAATTTATGAAACACTCTACATAATAAATTACCGTGCTGTTGTGTATATATAATTAAATTACAATAAATCAGAAAAAAATAGGCAATAAGTCACAATTACATGAAAACATTTTTTAACAGATATTGTGAATTAATTAATTAATGAGAGCTACCTAAAACAATAATTATAGGGAGATTTCGAAACTTTATGAAATACGATAATGAAAACAAATTTCTCACACTTTTATTTTTGTAAGTTGATGATGCAGAGTTCCCAAGTTCTCAGGATTGTCCTGGAGTCTCAATCAATCATAAAACAAACAACATCTATCAATTATATAACTAACACTATCAGAAAAAAATAGTGAATAAATGAATATATCACAACAACTCAAACAATATATTTAATTACCAAAATCAATATATTTAACCTATCAATTTGTTAATCTCATTTATGGTGCAACTACAGTATATTCATAAATAAAATAGACATTAAATAAATATATTTAATAATGAATTTGATGGCTCATCTGAAGACAACTTATATGATGATGATGATGATGATGATGATGATGATGATGATGATATTTGACAAATAAGTGCTGTTATAAAAATTAGCAAATCACAACTGTTATTTCTTGGAAAAAAGTTTATAAATATCTATGACAGTCTCAACAAACTGTTTGATATTTTGTGAAGATGTGACATTAATGCATTATTTTACCTCTGCTGGGTCAAATTTAACCCTGATCCACTAAAGCATGACAAAAACATGACAAAATTATTGATTAAATATTAAAATTATTGTTCAATACTGTACCCTTTTTGTTTCCCACATACAAAAAAAAAGAAAACTGAAACCTAAATTCTATCACACAAGTAAAAATATATTTGTAATGCACTTTACACAATGTAATCATCTCAAAGAATTGGTAGAATCTTTTATGAAATAAAAAACCTGAACTAGAAAAAAACACAGCCAAGTCATCCCACTAACTTGCAGTGATGCATGTCAGCTATCTTCTATAAGTTAGACAATGGTTAGACAGTATTGAAAATATAGGTTTTCAATTTCAGCTTTTGATATTTCATCTCAATAATTGAATGGCACTGAAACTCATGATGGGGGTGAGGGTTCAAACAGAAAAAGCTCTGTGACCATATGTCTTGAGGCGTGATGATGGAATCTACTAGTATTGAAGTACTGGCCAATCTCAACAATTAAGAATATGTTGACGCAGGATTGATACTGGATTTGCATTGATTTATGAAGATTCATCCAGGTAGATACGATAATGAAGTATACAATACAACCAATCAACTGGACTTACTATTTATTAAATGAAAGCAACAGTATCGTGCCTTATCCAAGACACATCGTCAGGTTTATAGCTCCATGGTCAGGTCAACTGATGTGACGTCACCACCAAGCAGTCACAGGTCAATGACCTTTCACCGCCAGACCATCAGTCGGCTTGACAATGTGTCTTGGATAAGACACGATACTGTTGCTTCATTAAATAAACAGTAAGTCCAGTTGATTAGTTTTATTGTATAATTTATTATGGATTGCATTGATTTATTTAGTTGATGCCCAGTGGGTCATTCTTGCTGGTGATGATTAGGTAGAACACAAGTAAGCAATCCATACTGATATCTGTCTACTCTGTCTAATCATTTAATGTATCTATCTTGTCCAATTTATTCTTTCTATTCCGAACTGTTGAATAATTCCACATCCACATGTCATTACTAGAGAGCAATGCGTTTTTCTTTCAATTGATTTTCACAATATCACTTTCAACTCTTCTTGACTGAACCTAAAACTGTTCTATTTTTGTTGTTTTTATTTTACTTTTCTACTGCTACCATTTTTAAATAATTGAAACAAAGGTGGCAGGTTATTTTGTCATCATCATTGGCACTGCAACCACCATCCTTAACATATACTACAAACATTGTAGAAAAAGGTAGAATTTAAAATTGTTAATTAGAGAGAAGACTGGAGCAGCTTGTTATAAAATGGTCTTTATAAACTGCTTTACATGATCACCACAGAAACAACTGAAATAATCACATCCAGTGGAAATGAGGCATTTCGAGCTTGGATCACTTAGTTAAATTGTAAATAAATGCAAATTAACCTTTTCAGAGGTTGCAACAAATGTACACATTTAACATTATATATTTGCTTGAAGTGATTTATAGATGTCAAAACATGTTCATATACCAGGGTCGGATCCAGCAAAAGCGTGGGGGGGGGGGGCGCCCTTTCACAGTTCTGGGTGGGCGTGGTTCCCAGGTTTGATACTGACAAGCAAAAAAAAAACCACACTTTTGCATGTTTTGGTACCCTGTTTATGTTATGCATGGTCCATTCAAGTCTAAGGTCAATTTTAAAACCTGGCGAAACTACATTCTGGCGATAATAGGAAAACGCCCTCCAGTTTCACCCTTCCCCTCCCCAATCCGCCCCTGTATACCTGCAGACTTAGCTATTAAAACTTAAGTCATTAGCTTGCTGTTTAGCAATGCATCTATAGTTAAAGATCACAAGTGACATCATGATTCACTTTAGTGGTGTAAAGACTGCTTTAGCAACCCAACCCTGTATTTTTTAACCTAAATCCTGTTTTCCTGTCAACGGTTGAGTTGCAGAAAATTATGTTGAGATGAAAATTTGTTTAAGTTGACAATTTTTCAACTGAACGCAACTCGCCACAACTCAATAATTGACAAGAAAACAGCTCTAACAGAAGATTCCTAATTTGAACCTAAAGCTGGGCACTCACTGCATTGTGCGCAGGTCACACGTCTAAAGGTCACACGACTAAACCGTCGCTCCCTGTAAGTGTGGTTACCAGACACGATGACATTCATCTATTCGTCGCTAGACGATTTTTTAGAGATTTCCCTGTTGAATCACTGAAAAAAAATCCATCGGCCGACGAGTAGAAGCCTGTTATCGCGTCTGGCAACCACACACACAAAGGGAGTGATGGTTTAGTTATTGTGATACTCCTTTCTGTAGAGTGATAAGAGTGTGATACTTCTTTCTGTAGAGTGTTAAGAGTGTGATACTCCTTTCTGTAGAGTGATAAGAGTGTGATACTCCTTTCTGTAGAGTGATAAGAGTGTGATACTCCTTCTAGATGGGACGCTAATCCATCACAGGTTACTTCCCAGCAATGTGCCAGTACCCTGGGCAGATTGGGCCAATGTGAACAAAGTGCATTGCGCAGTTGTACCAGCAACTGCCATGCATGAGTTTCAGAATCCCGACCTCTCGATTGGGATTCCGAACTCAACCACTGCGGCAACAGCTTCACTAAACAGAGGTTGCTTACCTTCTTATCTTGGGCAGTACTAGTACTGTGTTTTTATTTTCATCTGTCTTTTGTGGAACTTGTGCAGCGAGCTGTTGTTGTCTCAACTGCTCTAAATGTTTCTCAAGTTCCATCTCTACAAAATAGTTGATGACCTCAATGGGCTCGATATTGTCAATAGCTGTGCCATCAGGTGCCATGTCAAAGGTTACTATAGAAGATAAATATTCATGATTACATGATAACACCCTAGATCCAATGATAGTTATTATTAATACATAAGATTATTTTACCTGGAATTAAATTGAAGCTATATAACTTATTATACATATCAATATAAAAGAATCATACATGCACATGATGTAGGCCTACAAATGGTTTCTTCAAATTTCAATGAAACTAACAGTACAGCTTGTAAAGTAATTATTTTTATCTAAGGCTACGAAAGAAGACCTTGCTTTGCGTTCTCGCCTGCATTCTTTATGAGGCTGCATCTATTTTTTTATTAAAAAAAAAATACTGACTTTGAAGAGTATTTTTCTTTAGGTAGTATTTATGAAAAGTAAAATTCTTTTACAACATGCGGTCAAATCTCCAAAAACTGACCACGGTGGAATGTCCACTGGGTACATTTTCTGGACAGTTTGGCCTAAAGAGTCAATTTATATTGCGTAGCAATTTGGGTTTTAACAAAATGTCCAGTTTAGTCTGCAGTTTGGTTTTGAGAGAACTAACTGCCACATACCGTATGTCTTAGTTATAAATGGAGTTGTGCGAGTTGTGTGGCCGAGCGGTTAAGGCAGGGAACCGTGAGCCATAGCAATAACAACAGCATGGGTTCGA
>JAOTQE010094524.1:0-14424 GCA_025631205.1 Nesometra sesokonis
TTTAACTTTTTTCTTTTTCTTGTTTAGTTTTAAATCAATGTAAACAAAACGGCCTTGTGAAAAACACCAATAATGGTTTCAAGTTTCCGTTTCAAAATAAAGTTATTATTATTATTATTATTATAGTATGATAAATGTAATATTTTTTTAAGTAGGCCTATTGTATGCCTTAAATTGTACAGATAAATACTGTATTTGTATTTTACATGTCTTTTTAATTTGTACAATGTGGCGTACAAACAAAACTTTTTCAAATTTAATTAGAATTGAACAAATTAAATGCTGTTGAAAGAGCAGAGATAGTATTATATTATTATTTGACTTACAGAATTGTTTTTAAATTTATAATAAATTTTGGGAAAATTCTGAAAATTTTGCAATTATTTTTTTTAAAGTTAGCATGAGCATTTGTCTCAGTTCTTGTTTAGTTATTGGTTATGAATTTAAAAACAAAAACATATTTAAATTGACAAACAGGTTTGTAATTTCTTTTTAAATAACAGTCATGAACTTACAGTAATAAGTGAATTAAACATTGATCAAGATTAAAAAACTAATCAATAGAAAAAAAAACACTTTCAGCAGATAGCAATTTTTTAATATTGTATGTAACCAGACTTCCTACTAAATTATTAAAAATGAACAAATCAATACAGGGATTTCATTTTTTTTTACCTGTTACCTGCTATTAACAAAACCCCTGTAAATTTAAATTTACTGTAAATGCAATATTAACTGTAATTTAAATTTAAAGTGAAATTTCATCAAGCCAGAATTGATGGTAATTTACGGTAATTTTTCCTCTTTTCAGACATTTTAAACATAGTATCAAAACCTGTGAAAATCTTTACACCTCAGTTTCTGTCCACCTGTAGTTATCACAAAGAATTTGATAATCTTTTTGTATAAATGAAGTTTAAGAAACTCTATCGATTGAGTATAAATTACTCTTGAAGAGAGAACAAAAAATGTGTGAACTATTAGCATAATTGGTTAATTAGTTGGATAAAAGCAGGTATTGTACACTTAATAGCAGACTTTACACACCAAGTCAATACCAATTAGTCAGTCCATTAGAAGGTACTTGTCAGAACATAAAATACAACTTGAAGTATTTAAGAATATACAGTATTTAAGTTAAAAAATACTAAATAACACAGTAAACACATCAGGAAAGAATAACACTATAGCACTATTCTATAATATATTGTAGTGTTTACAAATGTTTTTACAACTTTTAATATATTGTTACAATTGCAAAATATAGAATTTAACAAAAATATTTTTAACTTTATATTAAAATATGTAGTCTAAGAATTTAAAAACAGATATCGGTACGAACAACGGATAAGTCAATTCAATTACGAAATAGACAAATCAGGGAATAACAGCCAAGTTTTCTACTGTATTTTGTAGTTTTTAAGAATGTTTAGAAAATTCGCAAACAAAAGTTCAGAGTGGTGATAGTAGGCAAATGGTTTTCACACTAAATAAAATAACTCTAAATTGTGAATTAACAACAGACTTCAACTAGAACAAGGGATATTTCAAGATTATGACATAGTAAATAAATCTGTAAAGAACACTGGCATTTTAAGACTTATTTAAAGAACTTGTAATTAATTTTTTTAGAGTTATATGCAATAGTTTATAGTAAGAAAATGTTTTCACCTTGGTAAATAAAATAACTCAAAAGTTGCGAATTTAACAAATAAACTTCAGCTCGAACAATAGATACATCTATTCGATTATCACGTAGTCAACAACTCAAAGAAGTAACAGCGTTATTTTTAGTGTTAAATTTCACACTGATTTCATTACATAGTCCCGTGGGTAGACTAAATCTTATTTAACAGTTGTGTGTTTTCTCGTTGTTAATCACCGCTTACTGTTTTGTGACAGTAGTAAATGAGAGGAGATCGTTAGCACTCAACCAACTAACGCGAGTTCTTAATGTGCGGTTTGATATGGCAGTAACTGATCCTATTATCGAGAACATCACAAGCGCATTAAACACGAAAATGGCCAATTAAGAAATTTATTCATAAGTTTACCAATAAAAAAGTGAACGAACTCTGTACTGAGAACTGTCTAGAAATATCTATAGATATGTAAATTAATTATGAACAAAATGACAATACATTACTATACAATACAATGCAATATATATAACATACAATATAATTATGTAATACTGAATGCCTTTGAGAGGGATACCGAAAAATATCTTTTGAGCCGTGGCTAAATTTTGAACTAGTCAAAGACAAGTTCAATATTTTGCCACAGTGATTACAATAATTTTTGGTATCCGCCGAAAATAGGCATTCAATATTTTAATTATTATCAATATAGCTTGCTTGTAAGTACCAATTTGTCATGGCTTAGCCTAGCCTAGGGCCTAGGCCTGCTGCGCCGGCGACCAAGGCCTAGCTAGCCTATGTTTCCAAAATTAAAACCCATATCCTTCTCTCGTGAAAAACTTTTAACAGCAACTCTTGTAGGCTTCTTTATTAATTAGTAATTCTTCATAATCAACAATAAGTAGTCAATTGTGTGAAACGCCGAGTTTTAACAGGTAGTTTAGCGGAGCTTACCTCCGGTGCGTTTGCCATACAATTCTCTCTAATGTCATGAAAATTTAGATGATTTTGATTTTCATATCATTTGATCATTAATTAGTTTTTTAAATGTTCTGATATTTGGTGCTGTAGTAATATTTGAGTTACTATTGTTTAATTTATTCAAAATTTTAGCCCCATGGTAGAAAAAACTTCTTTTTTGTATTCAGTATTTGGTTTCTATATTTTTAGTATGTCTGTTGTTCTTGTGACATGTATGTATTATTGTGTTTATTGAATCTGCTTTTTAAATAATCTGGTGTTAGGTTATTCATTATTTTTTACATTTGTTATGGCTTCACTTTGCCTATCATCCAAATTATGCCCATACACAATAGTCAAAGTTAATTTCTATTCAATTTTTAGTTAACTCTTTATATTAATTTTTTTTAAATTATTTTTAATAGAATCAACTGAAAAAGTATTAGAAGAGTATGGGAACTACCAATGAATACTTTGCATGTATGCCAATTTGGAAAAGGGGGAGGGGTTTCCCAGGAAGGGGAAGAGGAGGGCCGGTAGAGAGTCAAACTTTAAGGGGGTCCAGCATGCTCCCCTGGGAAAATTTTGGTCTTTAGATGTCCGGAAATGGCCTCAGGGCATTTTACGGGATCAATTCTTCCTGAACATTTTTGTTTTATAGTCAATGTTAATAATATTGATATATTTTATTTTCCGAAAGGGGGAGGGCCAGGGCCGGCTCAGCCCCACTTAAATCCACCCCTGACAATTATGTGCAATATTATCAGTGGTGAGCCTAGGTTTGTTATTATTTGCTATTTTTTATTTTATTTTTATTGGAATAAACTGACAATTGATAACAATAAGGGTACTAAACAGTGCTGTAAATGTAAACTGGTATTGATTAAATAAATCAACAAAACATGTGAACAGGCACTCAAATTATCGCACATTTATATGACTGACAATTCTAAGAGGCGATTTTTTATAAGATGATCATGAGCATTTTACATAAGTAGTCATTGATCAGGTAATGTTACACATTCACAGGTAGCTTTTACATGCATTTATCGCAAAAACCGGACCTGCAAAATTCACACGAGTCAATTCTACGGCACATTTACATACTTATCAGCTCATTCGTAGCCGGCGTTCACAGTTGCGAAGAAGCATGTTTAGCATGCTCAAGATTATGCGAAAGATGTTACTCGCTCAACGGCCCATCCCTACCAGACTTAAACAACTAATTTTATGGATTGCCTAAATACCTCACACAATTACAAGTATCTCTTCCGCTAATACCTCCAATTCCTCGAGGGCATATTAGAACGATACGTTACTTAGGAGAAAATACTTGACACTGATACAAATATTGTTGACTTTGAAGGTAAAGTCGGTGTTAATTTGCATAGTAATTACCTCATCACGACGTTTGTAATATGTGGCTACTGGGACTTATTAAAGCGTGAAATTGGTTGTCGTGCGGTTTATATCAACCTTAGGTGGTGTTGAAAATTACTAGAAACCTTTGTGAAATTGCTGATCTATCGATGTCCAAAATGACAGATGGGTTTTTAGAACATAAATCATTGTAGCAAGTTTGTTTTGATATCATTTTCATGAAGCAGTCTTGTATTAACAACCCACATTGAACAATACCAATTATTTTACAGAACATTAAAGAATGAATTTATCATTGAGGCCACAAAACGCATTCTACTTCTGAATACAGTATGTTATCAAGCATTAAATGTCACCATAAAAGGAAAGAAAATAAACTTTAAAAATAAAAATTTAGAAATGATATATCGACAGAAAACCAATTCTCGCAAGCTTGAAAACTCTGATGATGTATAAATTCCTGAATGTTTAGATTACAAAAGATTTCAAGCCTAAGAATAAGGTGAATACTAAACATAAACAGCCCTCCCATGTTATTTTAATTTCTGTTTATTTGAAGAGGCGGATCTGGATCCAGCAAACGTGGGGGCGCGTCGTTTTCAAGGTCCGGGTGGGCATGGTTGCCAGTTTGATTTTGATAAGCAAGAAATAAAGTTATTTCCCACATTTTGTGTGTCATGGTAACCTGTTTTGGCCCATTTATATGTCTATTTTTCTAAATGTTTAAGGTCAAGTTTAGACCAGGCGCTCCTAATATAAAGGAGCGCAACTACGTTTTGGTAGCAATAGGGGGTGCGCGCCAGCTGCGTATTGGCTTATAAATAACATGTGATGTCAATAAATTATGCAATAAGTGGTTTGATTCCTTGAAATAATGCTTTTTAGTTACATTATCTCACCATTTACGGTCCACAAAGGCAAGTAAGATTAAGATTCTCTGTTTTATTTTTTTCGGAACCAACAAAAAAATCTAATTCGGATCTTATTTTGCATTTAAAAAAATAAATTTTGAAGATTATGTATGTTTTAAAATAATATGCAATGAATGAAACATTATGTCATTAAAAGTTCTTTATAGCTTTGATGAATCTTAATGGTTAAAAGCACTGAACTATGAAATTGCACATATTAATTGATCAGAAGAGTAACTAACAGGTTTGTTCCCTCTTCATCAGATTATTTAATAACTATTAACAAATTAGCTGCCAATGTTGAATATATTCATCCCACTGGGTGTTGATTGTGGGAGCAGTTGGTGCAGCGGTTACGGTTCAGAATCTCAATCGAGAGGTCGTTCCTTCGAGACTCACCCACGCTAGTTGATTGTGCACCTGAGCAACGCACTTTACTCACATTGCTTCAGTCTATCCAGCTTACGATGGTTACGGGCAAATTGCTGGGAAGTAACCTACGATGGACTAGCGTCTCATCCAGGGGGAGTATCATACTCTCATCTGCTTCAATCTGAAACTGAAAATAAGCTAGGGGGCTGTAGCCTCCCCCACCACCACCGTAGCGCCGCCACTGCTGGTTTGGTGAAAGGCAAACTCTGATATTTATATAATACTGAATAACAAAAAATACTGTACGATCTGTGGAAAAATATTGAACAAAGAAGAAGAGTTCAATATTTTGCTATAGCGAGTAGACTATTTTTCTTTATCCAAAATAAAGGTAAGCCCTCCTAATATGATAAATTCAAATTTACTTTTGACCTGGTCAAATGCTTTAAATGTCTCTATATGTTTAAAATTTGGCTTTTAAGCTCACAATAAATAAAAAAAAATTCGAGTGAATTTGGGAGGTTCTGGAAAGAATGCGTATTTAATGTTTTTCTCACAATCCATGTCAAAATTTGTTAAAAATGTGCTAATATTTATGAATATTATCGGAACAAATTATCACACAGTAAATTGGTTTAGTCAGTAAAGTAGGTAAACATGTAAAAACATATTATGAAGATTATATCTTAAAAAGAATATGTAATAATGATAAAAATGTGTCAGAAATTTTGCTAAAATCATTTAAATATATGTATAAAGATTTATGAAATTGTATATTAATTGAAATATTCAAAAATCATAAGTCTTTCATACGCCTTTCTTAGTTTACCATAAGCTATACTAATTTCTGAATATTCTTGAATCAACTAAAGATGAACTATTGCTTAAAATGGGAAGAAATGAATTTTCAAAATAACTTGCATATTTCAAAGAAATTATAACAATGATGAGTATACAAATTGACTGAATGGAAAAGATGAAAAAATTTTAATTTAATTCAATTCTCCTCATTAACGATTTGTATGTCTCACTAAAATGACTTTTTATGCTGTCATTGTCATTTAATTATTTCAGATTATGCTGGATGACTAGAGGGTGATGGCCTTCTCCCAAACCATCCCATTATCTGTCCAAATTTAGTATCAGTGTTGTCCAATAAAATAAAATCTTTCTTATTTATTTTCCTTAATAAAAATGTTCAAAACTTTTTATACCAGTCAAAATTGTTTTCTTTCAATTTAGGTTTAACTTTAGAAATAAATTGTTTATATACAGTAGTTTTATTTCTAAATTTTACCAAGTAATAAAATCAGTTTTCAAGACACTATGCTCATTCTACCCATTTGCTTAGTCGACAATGGCTACTGGAATTTTTATTCAGCTAAAATAAAAATGACCTCTTTTGCCAAATTGGCTAAATGAAAATAAAAAAAGTTTTGCGGCCATTTTTATTGGCTAAAGAATTTTTGGTTAAAAAAATCGGCAACTTCGGCTATTTTGGCTAAGAAAAAAATTACACTAGTGTGAGCATAGAGAAATTTTAGTTTATAATGTGGAAATGATGTTCTTGATTATGAGTTATCAATATTCTAATAAGTGTCATGCTTAAAACCCTTACTTCTTAAATTCCTGCCTTCTTCAGGGCTGGATCTGTCTGTCACTTCGCTCTCAATACCTTGACTCCTTTCTGTTGACTCAAATGAACATGGGGTACCCCCTCTTTCAGAAAAGTCACTATCTTCAATCTCGTGTTTTACGTCAAGGTCTGGCCTCAGTGAACTTTCAATTCCTTTCTCAGAATTTTCTGTTGAACATGTTTGCACACTACTCCAATCCTCAGAATTTCCCGCTTTACCATTTTCAGTTTTACGCTGTTTTGCTGGAACAAATGCCGAATGGTGATAGAACCCATCTTGATCTTCCGGGACTTGGAAAGGTCGGAATGCACCTGCTCCAAGCGGATTCATTATTCTATGTCCGTCTTCCACACTCGGTCTCATTGCCGGGTGGGGAAAGCCATGTGGATTGTTAAATACTGGTAACCCATTTGGTCCATGGTATAGTGGATGCATTGGGTAAGAACTCATCCCTTTTTCGTCAATCTTCTGCCGTGATTGTCTTGATGACCTTCGACCTCCTGACTGTGCTGCATCCTCAGCAGTTGACCCTAATACAACGAGTCTCGGATTCGCAATTTGTGGTGGAATGAATGCCGAGTTTTCCATGAATATAAAATTAGGAGGCCGAGAGAAACGTGCCAGGAAATTCTGCAAAATTAAAAGCAAAGATAAATAAATACACACACATTGAAATAACTTTAATATTGTCACATAAAAGACATGAGATGCTTAATATTTCTGCATTTACTTTTACAAATTCCTATCATATATGTTCATTTTTGTTATGTTATCAATTGTTATATGCATCAATTTGTAAATTATTTTTTATTACAATTAAAATATCCAGTTGTTTGAAAAATGCTACTGTAATAGATGGTGAAAACAATTTTAGTTTTAGTGTAGAAAAAGTTTTCAGACATTTTCTAGTGACCTCTATTTTGTATCTACTACATTTTTTTTAACATGGTTGGTATTTCTGGTTCTATTTTAGGGTTATTTTTCTGTATATTAGGTCTAGCTATAGTTAGGTTTGCCCAACTCTGACCTGTAAATGTACCAAAAAATCAGTACAGTTGAGAATACTCATAAAAAATTCACAAGTTGTTTCTGGGTGGGACTCTAACCAACAATCTCCAGGTAACTAGCCTGGCATCCGTATCACTAGGCCACAGAGCTTGCACTTAGAAACCAAATGGTAAGACTCATTCTTAAATCAATTGGGAGACCATCAGCAATTTGAAATGTACGTCAGAGGTCCTAAGTTTTAAAAACAGAATTCCTGGATATTTACTCGTGGTCATCCTACCACAACTAGTAATGTGTACCCGTCATAAAATGTGTGTACATATACTGTATCCTTATTTATAAGCTCAACACCTTGCCTTTTATGAAATGATAGTTTTTAACATGTTTTGTCACTGCTAAAATGTGCTTTATTACTGTTTCTGAAAACACTACAGAACGTCATAGTTGCTAACGTTCAACCAACATTTTGAGATAAGGCCAATTTATGCTCTGATTGATAAACCTTTACAAAACCTGGAGAATTTTCTGGAGAAAACTAAATTCCGGGAGAAAATCTGATAATTCCGAGAGCCCGGGAGATGATCCAAAATTCCTGGAGACTTTTGGAGCTCTGTGTACGTGTTTAAACATTTTGCTGTAATTATGGTTGGTAATCTCTTTGAAAAGTTTTATCCACAGTGGGCGATGAGAATGTAAAGCAGTTGACACCCTGTATCCACTGAAGTAGCAGTGCTAGCAAAGTATCTTTCAAACTGCCAATTCTAAGGTATAGTAGTCTTGAGACATACATGATGGTGACGGTGATGATGATATTTTTAGTTGAAAAGCATAATATGGCGATTGAAATTATTGAACTGACAGTACCACCTGAACCAATATAACAAAGTCACATAACTATTTTTATTTATTTTCATCCTTCAGTTTCACTTTAACAATTTTATTTTATGTTTTTTAAGTCTATTATTCTATAAGCTTTTTGGTCTATATTAATTTGAAATAAAAATGATAATTTGTGTTGTAAGTATCTGTTTGAATTAAAAATGAGAAAATGAAAAGAGATATTAAATGTTAGTAAATGTTTAACTGTATAATACAAAAACAGTGATCTATAAATGAAGTAAAGAAATATCAAGCATCATGCTGAAAGTCGAAGCGTCCTGGTACCATGGTGCTCAAAGGGGCTTGGAGAACGCAGATAGAAATTAAAAATATACACTGATATAACATAAACTAATTATTAAACAATCGTACTAATAGTAGCTTACTTAACTACTATTATTATTAATACACAAAGTATTTTATATACAGCAAAGGATTAATTGATTATGTAATACAAAGACCAAATTGATTGCCATTTGTTTTTCATTTATTGATTTGATTTTCTTTATTGATTTCAACTTCACAAATAACTGTTTTTTCCATACAGAAAATGTCACAAATAAAAGAATTATAACAGAATTGACAATCACGATTTGATCCATAAACTCAAACTAGTTGTAAAATATAGATTACTTCGTGGTTCTGGCCCCAATAGACAACTGCAAACAAATGATCTGGCAGACAAGCAGATCATGGGAAATTCTGATTTTTGCAACATATTCGCTTCGTCGGATCAAATTAATCAATTGTGTAACACGGAACATTTGTTTAAAAGAGCATCACTTGACACGTTATAAAAGTGACTTGTAACAAAAATAAACCACTGAATAGTAAAGTAAATGTATTTTGTTAACTAAAGAGAACAAAATGATCACGACACCTGACCCAGTTATAACAATTCTATTTTACAATTTCATGTGAATCTCAATATTTTTGTGAGAATCAAAAAATATTTTCGCGATTTTTACACTTTACGTTGCACACAATGACTGTTATTTTGTTTATAAACTTATCTTTTGTTTGAAGACGATGATGTTAGTTTTGAAAATTGTCCATAATGACAAAGTCTAGGCCCGATTCACGTACTTCTATAATGACCGCTTTGCTTAGAATCTTGCGATCTGTCTGTGTTACCTACATCAAACCGAAGTAGGCTAGGCCCTAGCTGGTTTCGCGGGACAAATTCCATGATTTTATTCACCAATTTCCGCTTAGAATTCCAGCCCTCCATTAGGCTACGATCGTTGATCATTTATGCCTTTCGCGACTTTCGCGATAGTCGGGTCATCATGAAATTCGCGAAAATTAAGAGCATGCGAAAATAAGGGGTTTTACAGTCTCGACCACCTATTAATTTTTAAAATGACAACCCTGACATTCAACAAATTACTCCTCCCCTTAGAGAGTCGTATCATGTCCCTCAGAAATGTTTGACCTTTGTGATACTTTTTTGCACAGTATTAAAGGAATTTTGGTCTATAGGAATTTCAAATAAATGTAAAGACGAAAACGATTTCATATAAAAGCACTTCAGTTTTTCAAAGTTAAATAAATATTTCATATTTTGATTAGTTAAAAAGTTTTTGTAATATTTTAAAAGATTTTTAAGCCAAATAAATTTGTTTCATCACAAATTAAAAAGTTGTTCTAAAAATTAGTGGAACCACTCTATTTTAAACTTAAAATGACCTGAACACACAACAATAAACTTGTATCCAGTCCATTTCAATTATTTATATAATTTCTTTTATTCTCAGGGGATAATATCATAAACCACCAAACACTAATTCCCTACCACTGTCATCATAAAGCTAATTAAAAATTAAATAATTACCCATCGATAAATGTAGGTCTAAAATAACCAATTAAAATATTTCCAATAGAAATGGCAAGTCAACTTCTAAATCAACAATTTAATAGCTCCATTATTATTAATGACAGTTACAGTAAATTTTTGAATTAACTATTAAATAATTTTCACAACATTGTAATTAATATCAGTTATTGTTTGAAAAATGTATTTTATGTCATCAACTTGCTACAGTATTCAAAAAAGTGTTGTACTTTTAACAAATATTGACCAGCTGTAATATTTATATTCCAAGATGTTTTGTTTTACATGGAATTTTTTTAAACCATGAGAAATTGCAGGATATGGTAATCTCTGCAAAAAATCTATTTCACACAATTTTCTAAATATTTCTCTGTGTGCTGAAAAAATGTATAAAAAGAGTAGTTTCCATCACTTGTTAACAACAAACCAACAAAAATTTTAAATAGAACAATGCATGCGCAGACAACAAATCACCTCAGAATAAACGTATCCCCCCTTTTGCCTGTTTTGGATCCAAGATAGTTCAGATGCTTTCATAATTTGAAACCATGGAGAAATTTACTGAGATGAAATCTAGTTATAACGTTTTGTTAATATTCCATGAAAAGGGTGGTCATACACTTTTGAAATTCTCTTATAAATAAAAAACTGAATTTACTATTTATTTCAATGAATTAATCGCTCTTACCACTGAGGGGTTTTAAGTAAAGTTATTGGCTTTGTTTGTCTGTCTGTCAATTTGCACAGTATATTCAAGCCTATTGGTCAGATTTATTTCAAATATTCAGGCAATATTAAGTCATAACATTAAACATGTTTACAACATACTAACTATCTCAATAAAATTGTTTCTTTATCATTGTCATTTTTCCTCATTGGTTTAAATTTTAAATTGTACAACTATTCAGAATTTCTAACAACAAAATGAAGGTGGCTTTTGTTAGGTAAAATGTGTCATCTTTTGTTTTTTGGTTTACTTTATCTGTACTTTATAATTATGTTTCAAATAGGTACAAATTAAAATTAGGAATGAATGAATAAGTCTGTATTCAACAAATAATTATTAGTATTAAATGTTATATTGTTTAAAAGTTATTTTTCATAAGCAAATGTTAACCAGAAATGATAGATTAGTTAATTTTTTTTTTAAATTTTATCAGGATATTCCTTAAGTTTCTACTTATAATAGTCAACAAAATATAAATAAATAAATGGTATGAAGAAAACATTGTTATAAACTATATTATTAAATATAAATAAAAGTCAATAACTAAATCAATAAAACAAATATTTTACTGTAAATCAAAACAACAAAAACAAATATCGCAGTCAGATGTTTTAGGATTTTATTAATTAAAAAAAAAAGGTTTAAATAAAATAATATATTTTTTTGTACATATAAGCTACAAAACCAAAAAGCACAAGATTATTAAATGTACATTATTACTTAGGAAAGTCAAATTATCACAAAACAATAATTTATTAAATACATTTAAATTTCTAATTAACATTGAAAAAAAATACCATGTCTTGAAGAAATATTAAACCCTATATTTAAACTATAAATGTAAAAAAAAAGATAAACTTAAATATAATTAACCTTTATAAAGTATTATGAAAAATAGTATAGAATATTATGTAATTAAACAATTTTCATGCTCAATCACTGTGTTAGTCCGAGTACGGTTTTAGCCATTTACCGATAAAAATTACAATTTACAGTACCAGTAAAATTTCATTTATTGAAAATTAGTTACGATTTTGATTCTCATATTTTTTTACCTTGTTTACTCTTTAATAACAGATATATAAATATGTTCATAGAGTCCTATAGTTATGTAGATATTTAGGGTAGGGCTAAAACCAACCCAAAAGACAAGTCATGTTTTTTTGGAAAATTTACCAGGTATAAATTTTTCAATTGGGAAAACACTGCTTCATTTTTAAAAATTTAGAAAATGAAAAATATTATTTTAAAATTAAAATGAAATATTATATTATAAATTTAGCATTCAGTTAAGATCAACAATTAAATAATAATTAAAGAAAAAAATAAAATGAATAAATTAAAAAAAAAAGTCATGGTTAACAATTAAACTATGTTTATATATGGCAAGTAAATCTATTGAGAGTGGCCAAATGTGAAATTTTCAATTATGGTTTTAGTAATAGTTTGATGCTATTACATAAAAAGTTGAAAAAACTAATACCGTACTCAATTAATCTAACTACATAATTTGATCTATTTGCTTTATACATATTAAAATAAAAATAAAAAAAAAGCATCAGTTTCAGCAAACAATTTTATCTTGAAAAAACGTCAACGAAAAAATGACTGATGTTAAAAAAAACCCACGTACTGTACATTTTTAATCCGATTAATTTAATTTGCAATAAAAGAGAAATAATAATATTTAATCACTTACCATCATTTGGAAATTTGGATTCATTGTAGCTATTATTATATTATAAACTCTTGTCCGACAAAAAAAGATTAAATTTCAAACCGATAATTGCTCAAACATGCATTTCGTGCCGTCTCGCGGTAAAGAGTGATGAAATGTACGACCAAAGATAAGTTGATGCAGTCAAAATGTTGAGCAATTTCTATCAACTCATGTTTATGTCAATGATTTTCATTGGTTAAAACAGAAACTACGAGGTTTTTAAGCAAGTAAAGTATCAATTGAAGTTAAACAACCAATGATATGACTGATAAAATAATTAATCACTCAACTGTGGCAGGCATAAACACAATCTTTGTTTTTATACTCGTTTAGACTTGACCCTTGACCCGAATAAGACTGATTTCCGGGAGAAGTATACAACAGTAAGATCGGAAACTTAACAGGCAAATGATATTCTTATTGTTGGGCCTCAGTTAAAAATAGACATATGTAAGGTAAACTAAACTTAAGAAAAATGCATCTTCTTCCACGAAATAAGAAATACTTACAAGATGCCGGAAATTTACATGGGATAATATAGGGCTGTCACACTCCGTGTTTATTTACTGGTCGAGAAATGAGTACTCTAGCTTATGAATATGTAAATTTTCAGAAATACAGAGGGCGCTATAAAAAATTACAAATGGATGTGTTGTTTTATTTTTTCAGAAGTATCGCAGCTGGTTCAAAAAATTAATTATTACTCTTTATACTGCTAGTTTCTATAATTGGTAAGTAGACGATTAACTGGATTGTCTGTATTTGTAACATTTTATGCATTTATTTAATCATAGCAATGCATTTCTATGTCAAAATCCGTCTGTCTAGGCTAAGCCTCTCTCGTTTAAAAGAGAGGCAACATTTGGAGGACGGTGACAGGGACAGAAAGCTGTTTTGCCCTATATGTTATTGCTATTGATAAGGTTTCAGGCCTAGCCACAATAATTTTTGACAGTACCATTGATAGTCATTTCCAAATACAAATGTCATCACTTTTCAAGCAAAAAATAAATTAATATAATTATGTAACCTCTGTCTCTATCTACTGCCATTAACTAGCTACAGTATCACCACCACCATATATATATAGTATAGGACTAGCTATACTACTAAAATTAGGTCTCGACTGTACTGCTGTATGAAATGTCAATTAGGCCATGAGAATGAAAGTTATAGATATGCGTCTGAACAATTTTGAAAACACATGAGGCATTTTTTCATTCATTATTTTTATAAACCGTAGGTTTACAAGAAGAAACGCCTAGCGAACTTCGATTCCGATACTCAAGTATAGAGGGCGCTATGTAACCTATGACCCCTATATGACCCTATCGAGACCGACACGCAATTCCTGAC
>JAOTQE010094546.1:0-14421 GCA_025631205.1 Nesometra sesokonis
ATTATCCGATAAAATATCATCCAATCAAATCAATTTTAAAAATACAACTGCGCAAACTCAGTGTAGACCATAATGCACTGCGAGTCCTCTGACTTCCGGTGATTTTTTGGTGATTTCCTTTTTCCTCGCGTGGCACCCTGGTTGCCCCGCGGTGAAATCTTCGTAAAAGCAAGATCACGGTTGACCCCGTGTCAAAAGTAAAAAATTATCGCATTTAGGTCAATTATCAGATAATTATCGGATAATTATCGGATAATTTTATTATGTCAAAATAGGTTAAACACCCGTTTCTGCAGCACTTTTATCGGGTAATTTTCATCGGGATAATTTATATTATCGGATAATTTTTTCCTGCGGAAACACGGCCAAAGATACCTAGGAAATGCAACTATTTTGAAATTTTGCCACCGGGCCCCCTCTATTCAGCTCTGCTGGATCCGCCCTTGAAATTGACAAGTCACGTTCTTGTTAAATGATACAAAATAGACATAAAATCAATGAGAAATAAAGTAAAGTATATACATGTATCTAACTTGCAGTAAATTAATTAACCTAGATTCCAACAGTTCATTGATATTATATAAAAAAAAATAATTACATTTAAAAAATATAATTAATTAAACTTAAACACACAAAGTTCAAACAATGGCAGTAATAAAAACCATTTTTTTTTAAAATTAGGTCGTGAGCTATGCCACACACATAGTTTTTCTTAGCATAGGTCTTAATTTTAGACAAAACAATAATAATGAATCACCACACACATAGATTTACTCTTTTGTAGGTACGATAAGGAATTATGTTTGTTTTTAAACACACTAATCATTGGTTACACATGATGACTACAAAAAATATGAAACATGCCTGGATGGCTTTGAAGCTTGGCAAACTGTCAAAAAATGTTTCGTTAATATGGTAGCTGTGTTCAAAATGTGGTGCTATTATGTGTAACAGTAAACACACATGAAGTGTTATTAACAAACAAAACCTACCTTTTGAAAAAATAACACCCTCTGACTAGGTAGGTCTACCATGTTAAATAAATAGGGAGATCTACCTAGAACCACAGAGAACTACCTAGTAAGGTAGTATATAATTACCCTGTCTGTTGTGTTATTAATACCTTAAGGTTTATTCTAACTAATGACTGTATTTTCCTATGTATACTTGTAGAGCATTGCTGACATATCCTTGGTAGTATCCCTGTATATGGTAGTTTTTATAGGGTTAACCGTTAACTATCTTTATCTAATTTTTGCTACCACTATCTACCATGTTAACAGAGTTATTTTTTTCAAAAGGTATGCATGCTCAGAAACGCGTCTGTCGACTAAATACAAACAGTCTAATCAAGACCTTTAAAACTCTGCGTAACTATTACGCAATTAGTTCCATAACCTCGGTCAAAAACATCAATCAAGTTGAGCATTGTCTCCGACTATGACTTTTCTCAGTCACGTGTACTTACTAAGTACAGAATAGTGGGTGCATTTCACTGCACCTTCCTAGTGACGTTGTCTGTCTTATTCTCCAAAATCCAGGACTGCGCCATGAAATTGTAATTGTACGATGCACAAGGATAAAACAATAGATATATTATTTTAAAGGGTAGATAGTGAACTTCCATAGAATACATAGCCACAAAGTTCATTTCCATGGAAGCGCCCACTATTGAAGAACATCTCCAGAATCCAATCAACATATATATGTAACATACATAAATGATTTTTATAACAAACGTTTGTTAAAAGTACAATAATTATAAAACAATTATTATTATTTAAGTCAAATGTTTGTGATGAAGGCCGACGATCATCAAATAGTAGGCGCCTACATGGGATTGCAATTCTACAGTGCTAAGTTCACTATCTGGCCATAAATAATAAACCTCTGGGACAAACACACGTTAAGTGCAACCAACAAATACCATTATGCAAACTCAGAGACATCTGTTTTGCTTCAGTGCTCCGATGTCCAGAATTTTGTCAATTATTTGTAAACTTCCTCTTATGTATAATTAAGCCTGTTTTCCTGTCGATCGTTAATTAAAAAAACACGCGATTTGAAAAGGCGATTTTGATTATTAGTTTTGAAAAATAAGGATTTTCACAATGATCGACAGGAAAAGGGGTCACTTTCGAGGTTTAAAAATGTTTGACGACTTGAATTGTCAGAGTTAAACCGAGTTTAACTTTGATGACTTGGATCGTTAAATTTGGGTGCTTGCGATGCAACACTGCCCGCAGCAAGAATTTACATGTTTTGGGCCTAGAAATAAATCACACATTTTGTTTATTTATTACACTGAATTTCATCATTAACTTTTAACTTTTTTATAACAATTCAAAACGCCATTCCATATCGGTGATTTTGGAATAACGATCAACAGGAAAACAGGCTTTAAAGACCAACCAAGACCAACAGACATTATGTATGCTCAAAAATGTTCTTTGTGTTTCATTCTTTTAAAGTCTTGAAATGATAAACACACCTATTCTGCAAACAGGTAAATGCATATAAAATTGATGAACAATGTAAACCAGATGGTGAAATCAATAAATTACATAACAATATCACATTTCACATTGTAAATAAAAAAATGATAAGACAAAGTTCAAAAAATGTCTGAGAACACTTATGTAAAGAACACATACAGCCAACAGTCAAATTATTCAGCATATGAATACAAACAGATGCATAACAAGAGAACAAACATATAAGCAGCGTTAATGTCTATCATAATATCAATGAGATACCTAGATATATTAAATAGATGCCAATTTCTATAATTAAAACACCCCTCAAGTACAATGGTATCACCCTTAAAGATGCACACAATATAACGATTTCAAAATAATGAAAACCTCTTAATTATTTTACCTTATTTGATTATTTTTTTAATTTTTCCCGGTTAATAAGCAAAAAGCTTTTTCCACCTCTAATTCATACAACTCATTCAAATATACTATAATTATGATTATTAGTCATAATTTTCATTAAACAATTATTCAAAACTTATTAATTAATCTGCAACAACAGTCATATATACTCCTTCCTCGTGTACTAACCCATTGTGTAGGGGTTCACCTACGGCGCTTTGTTTCAGGCGATGCACCCAAGGATGCACCAGCAGACCGACGACTTGATGTCCGCACACTTGGTGATTGGGTATTGTTGAGGCGTTTCTGCAAAGGTTCCTGCCGGTTTGGTGTTTCTGGTCGACCTCTCGGGGACTGGCGTCCACGGGCATTCACGCTTACATTATTTGATGATGTCATACCTATTAACAAAATTTAAATATAATTAGTGATGTATACTTATTGAAATAAATATATTGCTTAACTAAATGTTAAAAATATATAATAATCATTCCTCCTTTGCATGGAGTGTCTTTTATTAAAGCATGGTACAAAAAAATCATCACATAAAAGGCGTATATATCTGTACAAATTCATCACAGTGACTTAAGGATGAATTGCGGTACAAATTAGCATTGAAATATATTTGTAAAAATTATGCTACTGTATATAAGATCATTGGTACCTATATACAAACAAATGGGGACTTGCACTAAAGGGATCTGTTCACTAACAGTGAAAGGTGCAGTAGGCAAATTAGTATTTCACAAATTACTCCAAATACAGCATCACAGTGACCAATGTAAGTAAGTAAGGGGGCTTATTCTTAGTTATATTTTAAATAAGCTTTCTTTGTTCTGTTCATGGATTTATTATTTACAGCTAGATGGTGAACGTCACCAGAATACATAGCCTCAAAGTGCAGTTCCATGTATGTGCCTACTATTCCGAAACCCAACCAATCAAATTGTGTTACGTTCTAACGCTGTTGCTATGTTGAAATTGCGCATGCGCAATCATTCATAGAAGTTTCAAATTTATCAATAAATAAAAGTAAATTTAATCTAAATCTAAAGACATGTGTGTAAATAATCTGTATAACAAAGGAAGGTTAAAAAATACAATAATTGTAAAACTGTTAATATTATTTATCTTGCATGTTTGTGACAAAGGCAAAATCAAAATAGAAGGCGCCTACATGGGACTGCAATTCTACAGTGTTAAGTTCACCATCTAGCCATAAATAATAAATCTATGGTTCTGATACAGTAACATTTGGAACAATCAAAGAAACATTCATGACTACGAACTTGATGATTGACTGCCAAAATACCTGGACCTCTGACAGATTTAATAATCACAAATTAAGACAGAGGCAATTTTTTTTATATACCTTGTTTTGTGAACATTTTTTAACAACGATCTAAAAGGAGGGTGGAATCAAAATTAAATTTTATTTCCTACTTGTCAAATTGTACCTACATGATGAGAAAAACAAACTATAAAAAAAATATTCTAAATAATAAATAATAACACAATATTTGCATTTTCAAAAAACCATTCAAAAATGGAAGGTTGGAATAACTTTTTTTAAAATGTTTATGAAAAATTCAAATTTTCTGTCTATTCATGGAAACAAGGCATAAGAACAGTTTCGCCTGAGTTTACCTAATTTTTCTTCAATCAAAGCGAGTTGTTCCTCTGCTTCTTGACATTCCCGCATCTGTGCCTTCACGTCCGAGTCATTCCGCCTCGCCTCTGCCTCCTTTAATTCATTATGGGTTTGTGTTCGCTTTATAATGGCATTCTTAAGAAATGTTAGTTTTTCTGAAATTAAAATGTCACAAATGAATAAAAAAGCTCGTGCAAAAGAAATGATCATATGTACTAAAGCGCAAAAAAATGCTCTCACCATAGTTCCCATGAAAATGGTCTTTCCCATTTTTTTTTTCATTTAAACCCAAATATTAATTTTAAAAATAGCCTATATTTGTTTGAACAGCTCTGGAACACGTACATGACTTTTATTAAACAACAGTCAAACAAACAAACAACAACAAACCAAAGAAACGGGAGAAAAAACATAGAAATACAGCCAATACAGCAGGGTGACAGAAGCCAGAGTGGCTTGTCTTGTCAACCCGTTAGTAAAATAGGCCTATACTTTGACTAAAAACAAAACAACATAGATAGAAAAAAGATGCAAAAACAGAGTTCTTGTATATTAAATTGTAAGTGCATAAGTGCACGGTTCCTTCAATATTGGACCACGACCGGAGCCAGAGCCCTATTCACCTGATCCGACCTGTGGCATACGCACAGCAAGAAACCAGGAATCCAACTCAAAACAAAAATGGGTTGAATTTCAAGTTCAAATTTCGGGAAATTACAAAGTATTATCATAAAAAACACTTTTGATTTGCTTAAACAACTGTTATGCAACATTTAAAAGTTACTTTCAGCTTCAAACAGGGAGGGCAAACAAAGTATACTTTTTACAATTAATATGTAGAAATTTAATATATTGTACATAATAACATACAATATATTATATTGAATATTTAATAAGTTTATTCACAAGAGACTTGGGTGAATTCTAAATATAAATGACTTACCTATTTGATTGCATATATTGTAATATTCCTGTGGCAACGGAGCCCCGAACACTGCCCCTCGCATTCTTTCTAACGTGGGTGCTCTGTTTTGATTACCACCAAACTTTCCATTACTCTGTACCCTGCTCCCGTCTCGTGTTAACAGAGTTGGACAATGTGCATATTTAATTAGCTTAAAAAAAAACGAAACAACGAAATGAACCAGAAATATTTATTTTAATAAAAATGGCATTGTAGCTAGGTGAGAGAGGTGATGTCGGTTGGAGGTTAACACGCTTGCATTTTCAAAGCCCTGGGTTTTAATCTAGACACATAACATGATCCTCATAAAGAGATTTGGTTTAGAAAGCATGGTATAGATTTCATTCTGAAGCCCCACTTTTGGATTTGACACCTTTAAATTAAAATTATTAAAGAATTATTTAAAAACCATCTTACCTCCATTCTGTACTTATTTGCATCGTCTAAACTATCAAGAACTATTGCATTTCCTAATAACATTAGAAACACTGAAAACACAGAAAATAAAATTGATTAGATAAATAAATAAATCAAGCAAATAAATTACGCGTTTTTCGTCAGGGAGAATATTAGATATAATTTGATTTGCCAAACTCGTTGGGCAAAAAAAAATTATATATAGTATTTTCACAGACTCAAAAATGTATATTTTACATACGTTGCAGTACCTACTGTTTACTGGGCTCGAATGGCTTGAATTCGATGCCTAGGCACTATGTGCAAGCTAAGTGGTCTAGTGGTATAGATGACTAGTCATCTGGAGATGCGAGTTGCAAGTCGCACACAGGAATAACATTTTTTACGAGTATTTAACTTTAATGAGTATTTGATACCTTTACATATCAAATTATATCTACATAAACAACTTTACAAAAGTCAACAAAAAATAAATCTGGAACTTCAAACTCTGGACAGTTGTGCAAGTCAGGAGTAAAATATCTTAAATGTGAAAACAAAAATGGGCTTCTTCGGAATATATCTTGTTTATTGCAAGAGTGAACAGGCTTCTACTCCTACACCACAGAGCGAAACCCTTTGAAAAACTAACACCCTCCAAATAGGTACTGTAGGTTTACCATGTTAAATTATTAGGAAGAACTACCTAGAACCACAGACAACTACCTAGTCACAAGGTAGTATTATTTGTTGATTTTATTGATACTTTATAAGGTCAAAAAGTAAAATTCATTTTTATTTCAGTTCTAATTAGTCTGAAGGTCTATTACTGGCTGTATTTTCCTATGTACTTGTAAGGCATTACTCACCTTTCCCTTGGTAGTATCTCTTGAGAGGGAATCTGACCTCCTGTTAATTGAGAGATTTTGGTTTAGGCTATAATGGGATAATTATGTGTTTATTTGGTAGATAAGTAGTTGTAGTTTTTATAGGGTTAACCCTGTTAACTACCTTTTGTCTACCTTGTCACTAGCATTATCTACCATGTTAACAGAGTTATTTTTTTAAGGGAATTGGAACATTTTTTTAAGATTTGTATAATGCCAAGTATAATTTATTTTGTTTCAATATGCTCACCTAATTTGCAATCCTCTTCATCTGATGGAAATGTCAACAAATGGCGGGCATAGATTGGGTTTCCAGGCGGATTGTTACGTACCTTGAATTTCACATGTGGAAGCGGCCTTTAAGAAATACACAAGAATGATTAATATAGGTGTTTTTTTGGCAAGCAATGATTATTAAAGTATTCCCAGCGGCATCTTATCTTCAGTAATTACTGTACATTCAGTCTAGACAAATTTAATCACTTCTGATTGCGAAATCAATTTAAGTTTTCCAGTCTCCAAATATATAATAAGTGTACATTAAAGGCCTACTTATAATCAATGATAAATGGATAAAAACAAGTTCCTATAGGAATTAACAGAAATTGGAGAAGTTTTCCCTTTTAAATGATAGGATAAACCATCATAGGGTATACCATATAAAAAGCTATTATTTTCACAAAGCAAATCATTCTATAATCAATAGAAACGATAAAGGCCCTGTCACAACTTTACGATTTAGGTAGTGTATTCCTGACATGAATTTTTTGTGTGAATACGTTGGTGTATGTTGGGTAAGTTATGTACACATTTTGAATAACTAAGAGCACAACTGCTATAACTTCCTTATCAGACGATGGTGTGGGTGATGGCCCTGGACCAGACATCATTTTGGTGGACTTTTTTTGCACCTTTTCACACCAGCACTGTTACTCTTTCATTGCCTGTGTAGTGAGCGCAAAGCTACTGCGTGTGACTGTCATAGATATACATTGCGCGCGCTTTGCACAAAGTATACTGTCATTGGCCGTAAGTTGTGAACGCTGAGAACATGCAAAGCGTTCGTTGATATACGTTATCTATAAGTTAACGAAATGTTCTATTCAGTTGTATATCAGTTACTAATACCTGATGCATAAGTTCAACTCATTACGAGAATGTTTTTTATGCGCCCAAAATTAACAAAGGTCATCAAAAGTTCAACGTATACCAGTGTTTTAAAAGAATTTTCATACACCAGGCAAACGCTTTCTAAATCGTCAAGGTGTGACACGGCCTTAAAATAGAGTTGTATGATTTTAACAGTTTTTTATTGGTTTTTACATCATTTTGATTGTTTTGTAACATAGTTTACAAGTTAAATCCTGGCAAGAATCTTCTACTATGAACATTTCTCAAATATTTAACCCATTAGTTGTACGGCATCTGTACGACGCTATAGAAACCTGTTATTTCTGACGAGGGTGCCTCACAGATGCCCTAATAAAAAGGTATTTGGTGGCAATTTTTGATCATGTGACATTGAATTCAGGCCAAAGATTACCATTATTTACTATGTCTCTCTAAAGTGTGATTGCAATACATTGAATACTTTTGAGATATAATATGCTCCTTTTGGTAGTCTATTTAGTGGTAAAAACCCTTCAGGCTGGAGTTTGGTATATGATGAGTTAATTTATGCATATATGAAAAACGTTTTTTTATCAACTTATTGTTAAATGTTATCATTATAATTTACACAATCCTTAGCAGAAATATTTCCCATTTTTATGAAACTTTTTGCTAAGCCTGTATTGAATTAAGTAGGTATATAACATTGATAAAAAACATCAAATTCAGTTTATGATATAATAGGAAGATTTATTTGTAAAACAATATGCCTGGCTGTAGAGAAATTTTAATGCGAAACATGAAAAGACTATAAATCAAAGTTAAATGTTCAACTAATTAAAATGTAGGGCCAACAGGTCTTTTCATAACACATGCCAAATATCAAAACACCACCTCTGACAATGCGAAGATTAAAGTTGACAACAGACAGACAGACAAACAGACAGATGGACAGGATGAAAACAATATTCCCCGGCATATATGCCCAGGGCAAAAAAATAAATTATTCCTTACTTATTCCAATCTGGAAAGTTTTTCTTGAAGATGGAATCAAGTGGTAAGACCTGCTGCGATCCCTTGGATTCATCATAGATTTCTTTGGCTCTGGTGGTTGTCTTGGTAATGACGCAATCCATGTCACCGCCGAGGTGCCACGACAAGATTCGTGCAATGTCATTGTCCTCAACTTGTGCCAGGTGAGCAATCTATAAAACAAAATTTTAAATTTTCCTTACCTCATGATTTCTTAACCAGATTGACATATAATTAACGAATTGAAGTGGCGCTGTAGTTTGGTGGTTAGCATGTTTGTCTTCCAATCTCGAGATCCTGGGTTCGAACCTGTCTGAATGCTAGGTTAGTTCCCACGACTTAACAACGCCACTCCCTAAGTCTCATAATGACACTTGGTTTAGAACACATGTTGTAGATCTCATCCACTAAGTAGCGAGCAAACTTGCTACTTACAGACATTGTGTGACAATGCAGTCACCAAAGGCCATGTTTAAGCAGGAATTTCAGATTATCCGATAAAATATCATCCAAATCAATTTTAAAAACTACAACCACACAAACTCATTGTGAGTCCACTAACTTCCGGTGATTTTTTGGTGATTTCCCTTTTCATCGCATGGCACCATGGTTGCCCCGCGGTGAAATCCTCGCAAAAAGCACCAAAAGCAAGATCAAGGTTGACCCTGTGTCAAAGGTAAAAAATTATCGCATTTAGGTCAATTATCGGATAATTATCGGAATATTATTGGATAATTATCGGATAATTTTAATACGTCAGGATAGGTTAAACACCCGTTTCTGCAGCACATTTATCGGATAATTTTTATCAGGATAATTTATCAGATAATTTTTCCTGCGGAAACACAGACGAAGAAAGCATAATGGCACTGAATTACTGCAGTAACTGCAGTATAATTTTTACATGGTCGAATTTCCACAGATCTATGTAAAAATTATAAATAAATTGCGAGTAACCAACAAGCAACAAATTTATGTCTTTTATTAACATACTGTTATCCTTGATGTGCCAAACAGAATTTCTCTATCATAAAGAACTAAACCCAACTATTTACCATACCTTTCCCAGGGTCAATGAATCCCTTGTCCGTACATTCTCCAGTCCACATCTTCTTCTTGGACGTCGAAGGTGACTTTCTCTTTTTCCTGTTAATTCTGTAATCAATTTAGTAATGCTAACCTCCTGAAATTAAATGCATAAATGATTTTATAAAAGAAACATGTCAGGCTCAAAAAGTACTTTTCATAAGTTACATTACAGGCAGCAATATAACAGGAGGTATACAAAAATTGTCTAAGTTTATTTTAGTGCATATTAAAAGCTTAACGCTTTGAAAAAAATAACTCTGTTAACATAGTAGATAATGGTAGCGACAATATCAAGGGATACTACCAAGGATATGTCAGCAATGCTCTACATACAAGTATACAGCCTTATTTAGAATAAACCTTAAGGTATTAATAACATCAACAGACAGGGTAATTATGTACCACCTTACTAGATAGTTACCTGTGTTTCTAGGTAGATCTCCCTAGTAATTTAACATGGTAGATCTACCTAGTTGGAGGGTGTTATTTTTTCAAAGGGAAATAACCATAAAAATTTGAAATTTATGGCTTACTCAAATTCTATTAACAAATGATTAAGACAACAAAATAAATACATGCATAAAGTAGGTGAAAAAATACAGAAAAACCCACAACAAGAGTCAAGTGGCAGACTGACCATTCAGCATGCTCAATTTATGCCAAATAAGTACACTACATGGTTATACTGTGAGTAGAGTATAAGCAGTGTATTATATTACTATTACTATTATTATTATTATTATTATTATTATTATAATTATAATTAATATTATATTACTCAAACCAATGCAAGTGTGTGTCCCATATTACCCTCAGGGACATAAATGTACTAAGCAGAGGTGGACAGCATCACCCACCCTCAGATGTTTCCACTAGCTTATTTTAGGGTTTCAAACCAGTCTAATTTCAACTGGGCACCCACCCAAGTCTAAAAAAATTCCATCAAAACATGGTTTTTAATAATTCTACCACCCACTTTGAAATGTTTTCCGCCCACTATTTGATTTGTCTAGCTAAAACCTTGTTCACTTTGGCAGTGTATCCTCACTGTTGAGAAATTTTTAAAAATTCAAGATTAAAGATACTCTTCATCAGAGCTATTAAGGTTTATGAGAACTTTAAATAAAAATTATTCTATTACATTTACTGCAGCAAATCTGCTGCTATTAAGTCTACTGCAGTTACTGCAGTAAATCCAGTGTCATTTTGTTTTCTCTGGTGACTGCACTAACACAACTAAGAAAGTATAATGCATACTCCAGGCAATGAGATTGCCATCGTGACATGTATCTCATTGCTAGTATGCACTATACTTTCCTAATTGAAGTTGATTAGTGGACCTTTTGCACTGACACACAATGTCAAATTTCAACACACTTTTTCAGTAATTCTTTGAATACCAAACCAATACTGCTGTAACTCAATTACTGCAGTAACTGCAGCAGGGTAATTTTGTCATGGTCTCTTACCGATCTCATCTGTTGGGCTGGAATGCTCAATTGTTGCAACTCTCTTCTGGTCTGATTCTCAACTTCAACAGCTTCACCATGTGCATCTACGAAAGAGAAATACTTCTTTTACGCTACTCTGTAAAATCATAGCCTCCTCAGCATAAATTCCATATTTAAAACCATATTTTACATTTTTTTTTTTAACTTTTAAAATTCTATTGCCCAGAAACACGGGTATTTTAACGGTTTCATTTTCTAAAACACAAACTTTCTATTGTTCAATCACTACATTACATATGTACAATACATATATATGTATATAGTGCAGTTATTTAATTGCATACTGTATCCGCAATCATAAGTGACAAAAACAAAGTATTGGCAGGGCTTTGCCATACCATGGCATTGGAAAAAATACAAAATAATCGGAGATAAAAATACAGTCCATCTTTTCTTAACCCTTTGAAGTCCGAGGCATTCTGTCCCAGGAGCTTTTAATGGGTTTTAATGAATTTAGGAAAATGAAAATTACATTTTTATGACTGTAACTTTCATCAAATGTTATATTTATTGTTATGGTTTAAGTGTTGGGTTTAGCAAAAATAATAACTTTTTTTTACCCACTGACCTAGGTCAAAGGTCACATGTTCGAAAAATGCAATTTTGATGTCTGAAATGGGTATTTTTTATCAATAAATTGGTAAAAAATATGTCACTCCAATTTAAGTATAAAATCATCTTTGGAACTGCTAGAAGCAGTGCCTTCACCATTAGACTCAAATTCAGTCTCCTTTAGTTTGTTATATCCTCACCAAGATCACCATCCTCCCCATATTTCCTAAAATACACCCAGATTGCTTAATTTTTTTCCATTTCGACCAATTGAGCATGCCATATTTGCCAAATATCGAGAAATTTCCCCAAATTACCTGTCTATAGAGGGCAGCATTGCTAAAAAGTGCTTAGCGTCTGTATAACGGCTCTGAATGTGGTTAAAAGCCAAGGCCACGCATCCTGGAGCAGTAAATTAGGCCGTATGGGATACGGCCCACGACTTTAAAGGGTTAATCTTGCAGTCTGCAAAGTTTGAAACCACCCAGGATAGTAGAATTTTAGTTATTGTTTTTACAATCTTTTCAAATTGACAGCAGCAGCTGTGAAAGCAGAAGCAGCTGTATAAAATACAGTGGAACCTCGATTTTACATACTTCAATTTTATGAACCCTCAATTTTAACTAAAAATGGTAAAGTATTAAGCTTTAAACATAAATTTAAAGTAGACATGGTATTGAAAATGTGTTCAAATTAACCAATATGTATAGATGTTTGTATACTTAAAATCCTCTAGGCCTAAACAATGTGCAGTCGTAAATAAATGGGGAAATAAATAATGAACAAACTTATAAAAAATACAATAACTCAATTTTAAAAACTCCAGATTTACATACCCCTTCTGGTCCCTTACAGTATGTAAAATCGATGTTCCACTGTATGGGTAAAGACAATAGCCTCCTTAAAAGAGCTTTGCTCTTGGGGAGGCTAATAAGAGCAATGCATACAGGGAGAAGTCAAGTTTGCTTGTTCAAGGGCAGAGGTGCATCAAGGAAATGGTAAAGGGTGGTGCTCAAACCTGACTATATTTTGACAAGCAAAAAAACACTGCATTCCCTATCTTTTGCATGATATATGTAATAATTGAGGTTATAATTCTCCCTCTGTCATTCTAGTTGCTTTTCTATGAAAGGGAGGGGTAGATTCAGGCCCCGATATTCATATTTATATAGTAATTTTATTTTTTTCTACTTCTGAAGTGGGGGCATTCAAGAACCCTAAGAACCCCCTGTGTGAGTGGATTTAAGAAAGGAGGGTAAACCCTGGCACACGTACGATTACACCAAATTACATCTACGATCCTGTTTAATATTCTGCTCTTGAACTTCGGGAGGCACAAAATTGTTGAAATTAAGCACAATGGGTGGATTAAAATAAAGCAGTCTTAACTGACAGTCTTAATTACAGAATTAGGCCGGCTTTAACACATAGATGGTTTTAGCAAAGTCACCCAAGTTTTTCCAAAGATCGTGTTCAGTATTGAATCTCGAACAAACACTCCATATTAACAATAATTGAGGGCGCTATTTTAGGTAATTTTTGTTTTAATTTCATAATAAGGTGTTTAAACATTTATAGTTATAACAATTTATTAAAACAGGCAATAATGCTGATGCCGCATTGTAAGTGAGACCACGGTATAGCAATGGTCTATAATTAAAGACCGTGCATGACGTGACAATTATAGACGGTCTTAACGTTAAGACTGTTTAAAGACCGCTTATAGCAATCCAATCCATATCTTACTTTTCATCTCCTTTACTAACTGGTCAATGGTTTCAAATAGTTCCCTGTAGGCCTTGATGTGGGACACCAGATCATCACGGTCTCTGCTCAATGATACCATTCGCTGTTGCTTACGGGCATCTGAAGGAAAAGCAACAGAAATACATAAACAGAAAATACTAATAGGCGTATATAGAGTGCATGTGTCCATAGTAGCTTTGGTGTAAAGCTGGGTACTCACTGCGTGGTGCGATGGCCGTACGACTAAACCCTTGCTCCCTGTTTTGGTGGCTTCCAGGTGCGATGACAGTCTTCTACTCGTTGGCCAACGGTTTTTTATTGATTTCCCTGTTGAATCACTGAAAAAATCAGAAGACTGTCATCGCGTCTGGCAACCACACGCACATTTACCGACCGTTTAGTCGTGCGACTGTTGCTTGACATAGTGAGTGCCCGGCTTTAGCCTCACCATTGCTTGCATACACAGGCTTCATAGCTCAATCTCCACTGCTATCCTCTTTTATTAAGGATTTCAAGTTGTGAGTAACCGATTTAGAAACGCAAAAACAGGCGCGGATCCAGGGCAGAGGGGCGCGCCCCCCCCCCATTTTTGCCAAAATGTAGT
>JAOTQE010094557.1:0-14421 GCA_025631205.1 Nesometra sesokonis
GCCCCCCCCCCCTTATAGTAGGTGCGCCGGGTCCAAATTTTACAACAAAAACCCAAAATACGACTAAAATATGGCACCGGAGCACCTAAATAGCAAAAATAGGGGAAGTAACCTTTTTTTTGTGCTCGTCAGTAAAAACCTAAGAACCACGCCCACCCGGAATTTAAAAGTGCGCCCCCCCCCTTTCGGCGGACCCTGGATCCGCCCCTGATTCAAGTTTTATAATAATAATAATAATGGTAAATATTTATATACGCGCCAGTATCCATTTAAGATGCTCATGGCGCTGTGGACCAGTTGTTACACATTCTTATGACTTTCTACTTCCCTAAGGGTCACTACATGTCATGCAGCAAGTACTGAGTTTTACTTGCGCTATTTCAGCTGTCCACGACATGGGTCGTGAATGGACCAGTTCACCGGGATAACTCCCTACTCGTCTCGAAAGATGTACTGGGTTCTTTAAAGTGTACATGAACTGTTTGTGTACATTGGGCCTACTGTTTATAGTCCTTATCTGAGAAGACATGTTCCACCACCAGAACCAATGTGTGAGCGGGCCTCAAACCCATGCTGTTGTTTTTGCTATGATTCATGGTTTCCTTGCCTTAACCGCTCGACCATACAACTCGTATTTGCTATATAAGTCAGCAATGGTTATTATCCACCAAAAATACAGTGTAATAAAACTATAATGTAAATGTACAAAATACAATATTTACATCAATATAATCTAGATCTATTGCTAAGTCAAACATATAATATGCGGAAGTTCTTTAAAGTAAAACTTGTAAACGTTTCATTGAGTGTCATTCAACATCGTCAGTATAATTGTGCCTGGTTTTCAAATTTTCTTGCTTCTTCTTGGTGTTTTTTGGCGGGCGCCACCAATGGTTGAAATTTCACTCTTTCCAAGAAGGCGGTTGTAAATATTGGACAATTTATATGCCCCCTCGTCTCGATTGATTCTTTATTGATATGCCCTCGGGGGCATATTGATTTCCAATGTTTACAACAGCCTTCTTGGAAAGAGTGAAATTTCAACTGTTGGTGGCGCCCGCCAAAAAACCCCGAGAGGAAGCAAGAAATTAGAAAACCAGGCACAATTATACTGACGATGTTGACTGACACTCAACGAAACATTTACAAGTAAGTATATTTTGGTTTTACTTTAAAGAGCTTTCGCATATAATTATATCTATGAAAACCGATGAAATTTTATCAGCAACATAATCATTTAAATAGAAGGAACTTCCTTTATTGATTAAAACACTCTTCTAATTGTTATCCTAGTCATCATTTATAGGGTTTTTTTTTGTAACAGAAGTTTTTTTCTTAGTGTTTTTCACCAACTAGTAAGACAAACAAGAGCGACCACTCACTAGGTCCTCACTTTTACTCCGATTTTGGAGTGTAAAAGCCGTCTTTTATTCATTACTCTACCACTAGTGGTAAACGTCACATTAAAATATTATTTATTTTATTTATATATTAATTTTATTATATATATTTTTTAAATGTATTTATTTATTTATTGTAAATAAATTAACCTAGTTAAAAGGATTCTCATGAGACAAGGTTTAATTACCTTCTAATTTGGATCCTTCAACAGTTCATTATTATACATTAATATAATATCATCTATGTATATTTGCTTTGCTTTATACTTGCTTTATTTTATACTGTAATGTTTTTTTTTGAACTGTTGAAATAAAGTTATCACAAGTCAAATACAGTACACTTAAAAATTCATTAGATACACTTTAAAATTCTGTATATATTTTTAAGTTTTGACCAGGCAGTTGGAAGAGAAAATTATGTAAAATACACTGCTTAAGCCATGAATCTAAACATAGCCATAGATATCCTAACGTTAGGTTTTGCAGAGCTTAGTAGCATAATGGGGCCACACAAAGTGTTTTGTTTAAGCCTTAGATAGAACCTTTGTCAGCATTTATCTGGTTCAAGAATCTATCAAAACAAATGAGATTGGCTGAAATAAAGTGAAATGAAGCATTATACCCTGTTGTCAAAACTATCAAGACAATCACAAGAGACAGTGGGACGACTATTGAGATGACAACAAGTAAAATGACCGCTTTATGCCGAAAGCGTAAATTATACAAGCTTGTTCTTGTGTCCACTGTAGTAGTATACCTGGTAATAGCATGGACCACAAAACATGCAGACATACAGGAGGAAATATACAATGTACAGAAACAACAAGAGGATAGTGAAATTGAAGAATTGCTAATGGATCAAAATTCCATGAGAAATTTCAAGTTATTGAATGATAATGATGGACATATCTTCACATTTTCACCGATGGAAAGCAAAGAAAATGAAAAGAAAGAAAAAGAAGAGGAAGCAGTGGTGGATAAAGATGAAAAACAAAAAGAGGGAAAACAGGAAGAAGATGCTTGTCAACCAAAGGATCGTGTTTTGTTTTTAAAAACTCATAAAACTGGTAGTTCCACAATCACTTCCATCTTGCAAGTGTACGGTTTTTTGAGAAATCTTACATTTGCCGTTCCTAAAGAAGGTGCCCAAATTATAAGCATGGGCCTTTTTAGACAATACCAAGTTCATCCAGGGAGATATGATATGCTTGTTAACCATGCCAGGTATAACAGACAAGCAATGAACAAGGTAATGAAACCTGGTGCGAAGTATATTACAATATTAAGGGACCCTAGTACGCAAATAGAATCAAGCTTTGCATACTATAGAGTAGCAGATATGTTTCAACTTACAAATATATCTGATCCATTCGTAGCATTTGTAGAAAACCCTTCATATTATTGGGAACAGTACAGGCATTTTATATTCCGTAATTATATGAAAAATCCAAATTTATATGATTTAGGTTTATCAGAAACTAACCAGGAAAACTTAGAGAAAGTTTCTAAATTTATTGCCAGAATTTCTCGAGAATTTGATCTTGTTCTCATCCAAGAATATTTCAATGAATCGTTACTTTTACTTAAGAAACTTTTGTGTTGGGAAATGGAAGATATTTTGTATATACCGAAAGGAATGAGAAGCGCAAATGTTCGCATTAAGCGAGATCAGTCATTTAAAGATTCTGTTCGTAAGTGGAGTTGGGCAGATGTGCTATTGTATGATTACTTTAATAAAACATTATGGAAGAAAATACAAGAATATGGTCCATCATTTAAATCAGATCTTGCAGAACTGGAATCGAAACTGAAAAAGACACTGCATCAGTGCACGTTACCAAATGTTCGTAAAACTTGGCGTGAAAAATACTTTCAAAAAAACCCGAAGGGTGGACCGAAGTGTACTCATTTACTGCGAATGGATGTTGAATTCACCAAACTTATACGCAATGTTCAATACGGACAGACATCGGATAATGACATACCGAAATTATAAACCATAAAGACTACCAAGGAAACAGAAGGATGCAGTTCTCCAAACTTCAAAGGTTTTAACATTTGTGCTGACAACATAATGATAAACACCATAATTTTATATATAATTATTTAACAATGATTTTTAATCACTGCATTTTCTGGATTGCCGTTCCATATTTGTTTTCTTTACTTCCTTCTGTCTATAATGTTTGTATTTATAAAATTAAACATTTACTGTACTAAAAAATTTAATGTTGTTTTTAATTTCTTAATTTTTAAATGGATATCGCATATTATCATTTTAAATAAAAATAAATAATATATCTAAAACCTTAATGTACATTGTATGAACTATTATTATCGTTCAAACTTATACTCTTGTATCACACAAGTCGAAGTTATGTCTGGTTCCGGGACTGTTCTACTGGCACCATAGGATAGGCTTTTTTATCATCAGTACTTCTATGATTGAATACGTCTTTGTTTGTGGACGTACCTCATGTAATAATTTGCTGGAAGTTAAATTTATTAAATTATGTTCAATGTGGAGAGAAATTCGATAATGACCTATAGACCATAGAAACTACTAAGAAAATAGAAGAATGTGGTTCTCTAAACATCAAAGATTTTAACTCTTGTGCAAACATAGAATCAAAAGATTGTACATGCCTTGTCAGACAAGGCAGTAAGTGTTGATAAAAGAAGTATTCATAATCACACTGGTAAAAAGATTATTTAATTTGCCATTACTACAAAATATAGTAATTTTGTACAATTTTAGCCGTTATGTATTTGAAGTGTGGGGGTGCAACTACGTTTTGACAATAATAGGGGGACCGTGTGCTCTACGTCCCCAAATTTTAACCGGCACCCACCCTAAGCTTCTGAAAAGGTGAAAATACTGTTTTTAATCATTTTACCACCCACCCCTTACATTGTTGCTGCCCACCCTTGGTAAATTACATAACAATTAACATGATATTTGTCTGCATGATTTTTGTCTTTTTGGTCATTGTGTCGGGTGTTTGCGAGATAAAAAAAAGCTAATTAAATATTTGCTATTGTTTTAGTATTCACACTTAGTCTCAACCACACATTCGCCAAGGTGATAATGGCTACGGGAATTCTCATTTTTCTAAAATAAAAATTACCTCATTCAATTTGGCTAAGTGAAAATCCCAAAAACTGTCCATTTTGCGGCCATTTTTAAATTCCATTAAATTGTTAAAAATTTGATGGATGAACTTTTGCTGAAAAAAATCGGCAACCTTTAGCCATTTTGGCTGATGAACAATTTACCCTAGGGGGAGCATAGTTGAGGATGATCGAAGTATATTGATCGAAATGTCAAGTAGCTCAACAGTTCCTTTCAGGACTATATACATGGTGTACTGCATTATATATTTATTAACATCATTTTCACCATCATCATAAATACTCTTATTTCATGTTACCAAGAAAATAAATCTTCATCACCTTTTTTTTCAAAACCTGTTTTCCTGTCGATCGTAAATATTTAAAAATAATGATTTTACTCAATGGTGGACAAGAAAAGGGTCTCTTTTGATGTTAATCATGACGTCAAAAGTTAGCAATCTTGATCATATGCGATCTGAAGGTGGTGAGGTTAGAAGAATTATAACACCAATCTATCAATTCAGTTTAGAGATCATGTCCTAATTGTGTTTTTCCTCTGTTTAATTAAAGTAATAATCAAGTAGTTAACAAATATAATAACCTATTGGACTGTTGCAGTTACTGCAGTAAACATGGTTTGTAACACTGGATTACTGCAGTAATTTCAGTAGAATCATTTTTACATGATCCCTAAAAATTCCCATTGGTGGAAAATTTGCACATCTAATCCTGGGTACAGTTCTGTGTTTAGTTTACTGGCCTGTAACCAGGTACTCTTAATGGGGGGTTCGAATAAGGGCCCCTGTGGGGTCAAGGGTAACACCCTGTGGGGACCGGATCTGCACTCTTATAGTGTGTATTTGGCATATTAGTTATAATATAACTGATATCGATGATGATTTTAGAATAGTGTGAGTGCAGTAATACAGACTTTAGATGCGACAATAGGAAAAAGGGTTTGATAATGGTAGGGTGGAGTTCGTTTTTCAAAGGGGGTTCGCTGAAAAAGGGGGTTCGTTGTAATCCCCAGGAACCCCCTTTGCTTCGGGCCTGGTTTACATTCTTGAAAGACAATCTATTAAATCACAGATTGAGTTAGTGCCAGGTATCTGTTTTGTAGGTCTCCAGATGCTTGTTTACTGTACCTCATATCTTGGTAATCAACTCAAATCTCAGTAAATGGCCTTCATAATCCATTCAATTTTCTTTCATCTCACTAATCATACTTTTCCCCTTTGCCGACTCTCTTAAACCCTCAGGCATTGCTATTTTATTCTACCATGGATGGTACGTTTCCTGTGATTGTTTTTGTAGCTTCGATTTTTAAATGAAAACAAACTTGCAAATTTGTAATTTGTTTCTGTAATTCAAATTTTGAAGAGCATGTGAAATAAATGGGACACTATAGAAGGTTAAAGCTGCCATTAGCTGAATATACCAAAGTTGATTTTTTTTTCTAAATTTTAATTTTCAAATTAGCCAAATAACTAATAAATTTTAAATTTAATTTTCTTTATAGAATTATTTTGGTAGATTTTGACTCATCAAACTTGAATTTGGCTACATATTTTAAAGTTTAATTACCCAAATTGGCAAAAATATTTCCTCAAGCTTAACTATTGACTTTGTAAATGTGATTTATGTATTTTTACACTGACATTAAACCATTCTGTTTAAATAACCTTTTATTTGAAAATTTGCAATTGATAACAATTGTTTATAGCAGTATAAAATTTTTATTAATAATAATATTTATTTGGCGAGTCCACAAAGAGCTAAAGGGCAACTCCGGGATTAAAGTTTGTATAGATAAACCTATAGAACCATTAGTTGTGACCTAACAGATGAAATTTCACAACATTTGAACAATGCGATAATGCCGAAAAACATTACAAAATGAGTCCCAAATCAAAATTGGGTCTACTACTCAAATTAAAGAATAGGAAAATTGGAAATTTTGAAAGGGTTGTGCTTGAAAACCAAAATCATATTACAAATTTAACTTACATAATTGGAAAGATCAGCCAAATTCACATTAGGACAGGTATATTTTGATATAACCTCTAATACGGTTTTTAAACACATCTCTTTTGAAGTCTGTAATTTTCTTATTCTTTAGCAAATATGTATGAGTAGTAGAATTATTTTGAAATCCACCCTCTTGTGACAAGCAGCCACCCCAGAATATTTAGTATTTTTTATACAAAACAAATACAAATTTCTGTACAAAATCTGTTAAGTTTAATGGCTGAAATTCATATTATTGGACCGAATGATCGTAATAAATAGTAAATGTATTTAATGTAATATAGAATGTGCTGTCTACGAATTTGATAAGCTCTTTGAGTTGAGAAATCTATGAAATCTTGAACATGTGATTTTGCAAATGACGTCCCTCTATCAACCAAACTTCTCATAAGCTTGGTGCTGTATGCGACAGCTTTTCAAATTTAACGTGTGTAATGTTATTCTTAAACTTTTTAATACATCTATTATATGTGGTGTATGGAAATACTGCCTTGTTTGCTGAGGCGGTAACGTCACACTCAGAGAAATAACAGGAGCAGGACCGATCGTTTGATTAGAAGGGCAGGAGTGATGATTGGACGGATCAACAGTCGGTTGAATCGGTTTACTTTAAACTACTGGAAAAATGTTTGGCACCATTCTTAAGGATGATGGTCATTCTCTCCGTCGATGCATCCTTGTTCAACAAAGTGGCAGACTGACGCCGCCGACTGTCCATACTAATCGTTACTCCTGTTCATTCATACCTGCCGGAATCAAGCAATTTAATTCAAATTTTAAATGTTGATGTGTATTTTATTATTTTAGCTTTTTCTTTTTCTGTATTTTAACTTTATATTGTATAAAATGCGAGCAATGAGTTTCCTTCGTTGAAGGATGAATAAAGTTTGACTTTGACCTTCTGTAAGCTTACACTTTTCCCAGATCAGAGGGTGTCCACTTATGGGGGGTTCAACTGTATTTATAAGTGTTTTGTCATTTTCTTTAAAGACCGAAAAGCACCTTTGAGTATCTTTTACATTTATGAGGGCATTGACATAAACACTGTTAAATAACTTCCTTTAAGCACTATTTTACCTTCTTCACAAGCGGTATGAAATGTTGAATTGTTTAGTAAGATAAACGTTTTTATTGCCTTGTTTTTATCTTCATCAATGTTCTAAATTTAGTTTAAGTACTGTAGAAGGTGACAAAAGAAATAAACTTTTGTAACTTATACCTACTTATAAATTTAGGCTATGTCCAGATTCATGGCTTAAGTGGAACATAGCGTAAGCAAGGTGTAAGCTAATCTGCTGCGTAACAACCAAGGTGTTTGGACACATGGCGTAGCACAAGTCATAGGCAATTTTAAAATTGCCGCCAGTGGATCTATGATTAGTGATCCGTAATGGATTGGCCAGTGTAGACCAATTGCAAATTATGATTGGACAACACGTAACACAAGGACAAAACCATTCAGGTGTACGAGGTGTAGCTCCGTAGCTTACGCTAAACCAGGGTTTCCAGGATGCACAAGTTGCGCTCCGGATTAGTGATTTACACTAATCGCCATCTAGTTCAGACACAAATAATCGTATGCCATATACGTTACGCACCGCTTAATTGTTGAGTTTGAACATACCCTTAGTTTATAAGTAGGTATAGGTGACAAAAGTTTCTTTAGTTTGTAACCCTTTCAGGATCAATAATTTTCTGTAATGTGCACCCACCTTCTGGTCAACTTCAGATTGAACTACTCTGTCTTCATTGTCCATCTTGCCAGCTTAATTCTTATGAGAGAGAAACCATTTATGTCTATTTTTTTATACCTAATTTTTTAGTCAGACTTTTCTGTCAGCTAGTTTTCTTCCATCGTAGCTCTATCTTGGATAGTTGCTTGTGTACCTGGACACTACATTTTACTCACATTGCTTCAGTATACCTGCCAACTCTCACGCATTATGCGTGAGTCTTACGCATTGGAGCCTATTTTTGGACATCTCAAGCATAAATAATTTTATCTCGTGCATTAGCAGAATCCTCACTCAAAACAGTTAATTCAATATTTTTACCCACGCATGAAACAATATACTGCAAAAAACCTGTGAAAACGGCTCCCAAAACACTGGCAATTTATGCAGAAACGGTCAAAATTTGGTCAGATGACGGTTTTTTTTTTGCGTCAGACTGAAATGGGAGAAAATGTGGCTCAGTACTGAAGCCGGGGTTTGTCTCGCCCATTGAAGCCAAAAATTTGGTAGAGGTATACTTTAGTCTACACATTATGATGGATACTGGTAAATTGCTGGGAGGTAACCTGCGATAGACTAGCATTCTATCCAAGGGAGTATCATACTCTTATCTGCTTTATGCTACTAGACTGGAATAAGCTCTAACCCCATGAGCCTTCATGGTAGGAAAAGGTTTTACTACATCTTTTTATACCACTCTTTATCTGTAAATTGTTTCCCAAAATGAATAAAGACATTCTTGTGTTCCTCATTTTAAAACATTATATAATTTCTTCTCTATGATGAATGAGAGCTAAAATCATCCAAAAACTAAGAAAAACCACCCCCCCCCCCCTGCAGGGGGAATGTCTGAGGGTACCAAATGACTCCACTATTCCACAAGGTCCACTTAAACACCAATTTCCTTATTCTCATTTTAGTGTAATCTTTCTTTTCAATTGGATATTAAGGTATTGAGAACATGCAACGGTATCTTTAGGACAGTACAGTTTTAGACAATCACAATTTGAAAAAAAAAAAAAAACTTTTTAAGGGGAAAAACAGGAAATCTGCCCCTTCATTTTTGCACTTTTAGGGGGTGGCAGATGACAGCAAATGAAGGTTTTTTTTAGTCCTTATAAATATATAACATTAAGACCTGGAATCAAGATGATAATAATATAATATTTAATCACCCTATTGCTAATTAATTTTTGATAGATGCAAATGACCATAGAACATTACCAGATGTGTTGAAGTTTCATATGTAAATAAAGACAACAACTTTTTGATGTAAACAATAACATTTGGATGTAAAAGCAAATAATATCATTATGAAATTATGTAACACCTGGCTTATGTTAATTAACTTTTTAGCAGATGGGCAGTATTCCATAACATTAAACAGATGTTAAAAGCTTGGCTTCATAATAAGTAACAATTACAAATCATTGTTAATTATCAAGTAGTTTGTGATTAACAATTCTAGGCTGTATGACGGACGTTTAAGCCAGCTTTGGTTGCCTTCTAGACAATGACAAATCACTTGAACAAATAAAATCAAATAAAAGGCTAGGTGAGCAACACAAATATAGATATTCACACGCGAGTAAGCCGAGTCGCCTGCTACAAAGGCAATAGAGATAACAATTCGCAAAGATAACACGCGATAACACAAAGTGATTACGTTACGCACTTGTGATTTGCAGACGATGCACACCCCACTGAAAGCCGACATACAACCGCCCTTGTGAGTGAGATTTGCACGATCCAATGAAGTTTTGCAGTTTGTGCATTGGGTTTATTTATTGGGGGTGATTCGAGTGATTGCTCGATGATGCGCGAGTGTTGCTTTGTGAACATGCATCACTGAATTATTTCTAGTATGGGTGAATGCTTGCTAGTACCATCACACTTCTGTCATCTCTGGCCTCGTAAATATTAGTTTTTGGTAGTGCATCGTTTATTTAAGAGATGCAATGAAAACATAAATAAACGTAGTCAATTGATTTGATGATGTTTAACAATTAATTCCAGTCATTTTTGGAGATTTCATTAGGGCATATGTATAATTCCCAGATTTGTTTGGATTTGTTATTTTGTTTGGACTTAATTGACTTGTTGTGACAGTTTAAACACTTTTTAATTCCATGGCAGCTATGTTTGAGCTTACAGAAGCTTTAAGCCATTATCGCACTGAACTTTTTTTGGTAAATCTAATTGACACTCTGGCTAGTTTTCCCATTAGTTCAGTGCGAACAACATAGGAAGTTTACCTGGAGAAAAGAAAATTTATCCATGCCGCGTGGTTAATTTAACCGATTCCCGCCTGCCAGTGAAACTGATCAGGTTAGTTTTACCAAGCAGGAAAGTCCAATGCAAACAGCGCCTTTTGGTCAATTGAGTACTCCCGTGATTTGTGTCCTTGAGTAACATAGTTTATTTTACAAATTTTACCAGAGCTTGTGGTAAAACTAACCATGCCAAATAATTCAAGTGCATACAATAGTAAAATTTAACCATTTTAAATATTACCAATTGTCTTGATAAAATATCCCTTTTTAAATCCAGCATGATTGCAGCTCTAGTATACACTATAAATTATGACATTCTTGTATTAGCACTTTTTGTAAGGCCAAGGCCTTTTGAAACATACTTAACTAGACACATTCAACAAAATTGCAACTGTTTTCATTGGCATTTGTATCCTCCAGGTACCCACTTATACTCCTGGGTAGAGAGAAGCAATGTATTTAAATGTAAGGTCTCACCATAGAATGAGCCATGTGGTTGTGAAATCTACAATTAGGTTATTGGTACTCTTAAAAGGGTAACTCCAGGATTAAAATTTCTATGGATAAATCTACAAGTAGTTGTAAGCAAACAGATACAATTTCACAACATTTGGACAATGATATAATGCCGAAAAACATGTTGCAAAGTGAGTTCCAAATCAAAAGTGGGTCTACTACTCAAATTACACAGTGTTAAAAATAGGGAAACTTATAGGCATGTCAAAGTTTTTTGTCAAAGAAAATTTGATAGTCTGGACTGAGCTTAACATAACATTTATTCATCTGCAATAGCAATATTACATAATATAGCAATATAAAATTATATAAAATAAATTTTATTATAAATTATACTTGAAAAGTTCCCATAGAAACCCGAAATGGGCTTGTTAGAAATTAAATCATTACTTTCAGAATTTGATTTATTTTAGGTTATTTGTTGATAATTTCCGTGACATTAGTATAGGCAGTAACAATAAAGACTGAGGAAAGTTGCCTTTGAAAAAGTGACTAAAGCAATGTCCTCTAATATTCCGAATTTGTTTATAAATATTGCGTGTCCCACATTCTCTGTTATCATTACAAAAGTAAGTTGGGAGTTACAGGAGTCGGTTTATTTCTATCGAGAACAGTGGCGAATCTACGGGGTGAATAGGGTGGCTAGCCACCCCCCTTTATTCTAAAAATAAAACAGAACGCCGACACTGTTAAGGCTAGACGCCTCTATAAAGTGGCCAAACAGTTCCATTTTCCAAAAAAATTTTCATATTATTTTCGGAGTGAGGACACCACCCTCATATGCCCACCCCACTCTGTGCTACACACCTTGCCATCCACCCCCCCTTTTCCAAATCCTTGATATGCCACTGGAGAACCTCATTGATAATATGCCTGCCAACTTTGTTTGGCACAAATGCGCCAGACAATCCTCACCGCCGGTGCTTGCCCACATTTTCTCCGATTTTGATGTAACAAGCAATAAAAAAAAAAAAGAAAACGTCAGTTTCCCATTTTTGGGCTGATTTCATTCTAATTACCACCTTTTTGGGTTGTTTTTACCCTCTTTTGCTCCATATTGCCTCATGCGTGAGAAAACTATTTGCATGACTGTCTGTTTGTGAGAATTCTGCTAATGCGTGAGAAAATTTACCTATGCGTGAGACATCGAAAATAGGCCCCAATGCGCAAGACTCGCGCATTATGCATTAAAGTTGGCAGGAATAAACCATGTATGTTTGCTGAGTGCATTGGAATAATACTTTCTTTTTATGATTCAAATACAATGATTTAATTTCTTTTATATTTTAGATATTGATCTTCTGTGTTATTAGTAGGATTACATCGATATTGCTTGTATAGGAGGTTTTTCTTCTTTATAGATACCAACAAACCTTTGCTAATTGAAGGCTCGATGGGAAATTTAGATTTATGTGTTGTCTTTATGTTTGTTAGGTATATATGAATAAGGTTGAGTAGTTTGTCAATTATAGCGTCTTATGCTTCATTTGGGTTGGTCATATTAAATAGGTCACTCCAGTTGTCATCATTAATTGCATTGCCTAAGTTGCTAAGTGTTGTATTGTTAATCCATTTAATTTGTTTGGAATTTTGCTTTGGTATTTGGGGTCTCCTTATTTTGTGACAATAATTGTGTCATTCCGTGACCCTATCACAGAGCATGAGAGCAGAGTGGCATGACAAATATCATAATAATATCTGTAATCGTAAATTGGTTGATCTCCCACTCCCAGTTTTCGACTTACTGAGATATAGAATTAATAAAAATATTGAATGCATCAATGCAATCAAAATTAATCACCTCAGTGTCTCGACTTTACTAACTAGCTGTGCTGAAATAAAAGCGTTTCAGCCTTTACACAAGCAAGGATGACCATTAAACAAACAAAAACACTGGCGTGTGGTCTGTTAGATGTTTTCCTCATGCACAAACCCACCAAACCTATGCTTACTGTTGCCGTAATTTGTCTGATTTTCGTGATATTACTCTATTCATAAAAATTACAAAGGAACTATTTTAAAGTGTACCAAAAAATTGGTATTTTATTGGCAATAAGTTTGATTTCACAGAAGTATTCAAGCGATGCACACATTTGTGCGAATTAAATCGCCTAGTGGAAAACTGCCTTATAAAGCTAGCCAGTCACTGTTATTTCTTGATTGCTTTTTAGGTGCTTGACGTCCCACACTCACTACTCTAGTACTCTCAGCTGTTATTATTGGAATAATACCTGCATTCTAATGCCTTGGTTTGAGCTAAAATCTTATTCACATTAAAAAAATAACTTCCCTCAATAAATATATAATATCATATTAAAGCATCGTTATTAAGAGCTGTTAATGCTGCACTGATAATCCCCAGGGACCTCATATAATCCCCAGGGGCCTGTCACTTATAGTATTGACAAAAATGATAAATAAATGCTAAATTCAAGGACTTTTCTCCAATTATAAGACACATTTTTTCGGTAAATTTTCCCTTGGTTATCAATCTTTTTGAGGCTATGTGTGTTAATGTTAATTAATATTTTTGACTAATTCTGTTTAATTATCATACACAAGTGTTAACAATTGTTTATCATGAAAATGTTGGAGTGGTATTGTATATTGGTGGTTAACATGCTTGCCTTGTAATCTAGAGTTCTGGGTTCAAACCTGGGTACACCACCCTTTGAAAAAAATGTGTTAACATGGTAGGTAATGGTAGTGACAAGGTAGATAAAGGTAGTTAACAGGGTAACCCTATAAAAACTACCATATCAAGGGATACTACCAAGGATATGCTCTACAGAAGTATACATAAAAAATACAGCCATTACTTAGAATAAACCTTAAGGCATTAATAGCATCAACAGACAGGGTAATTATCTACTGCCTATTAGGTAGATCTCTGTGTTTCTAGGTAGATCTTCATAGTAATTTTACATGGTAGATCTACCTAGTCAAAGGGTGTTATTTTTTTCAAAGGGCAGGCTCTAAGTTTACCTAACCATGGAGAAAAGGAGACTTTCCCATGCCGTATAATTAGTTTAACCGAGTTCCGCCTGCCCAGGAAAACTGACAGGGTTATTTGACAGCACTCAAATAAAATTTAGACAATCCAAAGGGTGCTTCATGGGCAGAATTGGGGAAAGGGCACATCTTGAGAAATCAGTAAATTGTAATTGCAACACTCCCTCCCATATTGCGTGATCCCTAAAGTTGACCCCCAAAAATTAAAATAAGGCGCATAAACATGCTACATAGGGCAAATACTATTTTTTGCTTGTCATATTGAAAATGAACAACACGTGCACCCTGTTCGGAAATAGTACACCGCCCCCCCCCCCCCCCCCAAAACCCACCCCCCCCCCTCTC
>JAOTQE010094568.1:0-26625 GCA_025631205.1 Nesometra sesokonis
GTATTTCTTCAAGATAAGCAAGTTATTTTCAAAATCTAATTTTTGTCATTTTTCAAGTGACAATACATCTTTAATACTGCTCAATATTCAAGTGACATACAGTCGACCATCTCATTTACGAACTTCTCATTTACGAACCTTTTATTTAGACACTATTCATTCAATGGTGTCATTAAAATAATAGTCAATGATATAATTATTTGATAATTTATTATTTATATTTCTTTGTTTTTCATATTCGTTCCTCATAGTTCGTTTAAACAACTTTTTTATCGACCAAAAGCACAAAATAAACACAAGTAAGTGTTCTGGAGGCCTTACTTGACCAGTTTTCATGAACCTTCTCATTTACAAACCTTCTCATTTACAAACACCTTCCAGTCCGAGGGGTGTGTAAATGGGGTTGACCCATGCTTAATACGTTATAGACATGGTTGCAAATTAAACAGAAGTTTTGGTACTTTGACAATCATCATTAGGCTTTAAAAAGGTACTCTCTCTAAGAAAAAGCCCATTTCAAAGTTTTTCCCATTTATTAATTTACATAATGTGGCATCACCTATAGGGTACAATCCGTTGAATTTTTCATTTAAACACCCCTCAGTCTGGAAGACGTAAATGACACTGTTTGTAAACGAGAAATTTCATGAAAACTAGTAAAGTAAAGCTTACAAAACACTTATTTGTATTTAATTTGATATTTGTAGTTGTAATATTTTAATGAATTTGCCGAAGGAAAAGTGCAAAACCAAAGAATTATCATCTATAAATTATCAGATAATTAAATGGTCAGCCATTATTACCTCAGCCAACGAAGTTGGAGAAGGTTATGTGTCTGTTCTTGGTTATGTAAACGGTTTGCGAAGAGCCTAAAAGCCACAGATTTCATCAGAAAATATTGAAATTTGGCCCTGATGTTCCTAAACATACCTAAAGATCTAAACGTTATTAAATTTTAAAGGGGCAAAGTCTAATGTCAAGGTTAATCAAAGGTCATATTCATGAAATCAGCCATAAGTTCTGGCACAGTTTGAAGGGATGGGTCAAAGGTCATTGACAAGGTTGAGCAAAAAATCAAATTCATGTAATCAGCCATAAAAGTCTAGTATGGTTGCCACAGATACCAAAGAATCATGCCATTGAATCTTATGCAATTTGGGACTGTCATTGGCGAAGTTATGTTCTCTCGGATTGCCCTCTTAATGACGTAATTGGCTGAATAGTGTTTGTAAAATAGAAAGTTTGTAAATGAAAAGTTTGACTTGAATTGTATTACTATAGAGTAAAACTGATTTTGCTGGAATAATCCTTATTTGGTAAGAATGTTATTTTTTTATCTCCAACTATTAAAACATATTCTTGACTACCCACACCCTAAAAGTTCAAACATGGGATTGCAAACAATGTATTATTTTTTAGGTCTTATTATACCAATAATTTATATATGAATAAAAAACACATCTACATAGTTATAATTTAAGTTGAACTTTACTTCAGTATTTTTTTTCTAGTTGAATAAAGACAAATATAATGTTAAAATTGAAACAAAAGATCAAACCAAACTAAATACAGGAAAATAGAAGGCAAAATGCTTTGACTATCAAATAAAAGCAAATGCAAAATTAAAAGTTATTACAATGTATGAAAAATTCAAAATCATGCATTATGCAGACATACAAAACTTGAAATAGAATAATGGGTAGTTAAATAAAAGGTTTAATATGTAGTTTAGGTATATGAGTTACAAACATTGTTTTGATATTACTTAATTCAATAATAGTATATAATTAGTAATTTATTTTAAATAAAAAACTTTAAAAAGTGTAGTTATCCAAAACAGAAATCTATAAAGGTACATTCTTTATTGGACTTGATAATGTTCAAATTAAAAAAAAAACCATTTATTTAATGTTACAATGTAAAGTATATTAGTGATAAGATGAATTTAATATTATATCTATACTGTAGCACATAGATAAGTGACAAGCGAAGATGAACAAGGGGTAGGATACACTAGCAGGTAGCAGTAAGGGTGTTGAATAGAACAGGCACACACAACACACGATTCTATTCACCTAATGATGAAAACTTACATAGGCCTGAACGGACCTAGCGCGGAACTCGGAAGCATCCTTTTGCGTTCGTACAAGTTTAACCTTAACAAGGGTGACAGTGTAATGATCAAAGTCAATATTATTATATGAAAACAAATAACAATACATTTTTATTAGGTTTATAAGTGCCTGATTCATGGTAGAATATTAATAAGAGTTACGAGTTCAATTTAGGCGTTAGATAAATTTATTATGAAGAAGATATTTATGGAAGTTACAACAAGATCAATCTATAGAAGACATGAGAGATACGATGATGGTATTGCTATTGTTGATTTTGGTTCTGGTTATTATGGTGATGAAGATGACAATGATGAAGATGACAATGATGACGATGACAATGATGATAGATGGATTAGGATATATGGCGACAATGATGTTACAATTGGTGGCAATAGTGATAATGGTGACGATGATGATGATGATTCATGTTGTATGATGATGACGATGATTATGGTGGTGATGATGATAGTTGCAAGTATGATAATAAGGATGATAATGATGATGATAATGATGACACTGTTAACGATGATGTTGATGATGATGATTAATGACAATGTATAAAGATGGATAAAGATTGGTGATAATGTATGATGATGATAATATTAAGGATGATGATGATGATGATGATGATGATGATGATGATGGTGATGATGTTGATGATGATGATGATGTTGATGATGATGATGACATGTTAGCTATCATGATGATGATGATGATGTTGATGACATTGATGATGATGTTAGCTATGATGATGATGATGTTAACTATGATGATGAAGATGATGATGATGATGATGATGGGTTAATTTTGGTGGAAGTAGTGTCACTTTTAATGAATTTTACTGAATATGACTACTGTATTTAATTATAAACCTAATTAGAAAAATGGAAGTAGCAGCAAACATAAATTTCAATAATTTATGGAAAATTGAGAGGATAACAACAACAATAAAAACTGGCATACACTACTATAACTAACATGGCAAATAAAAATAATACAAATTCATAACAACAAACCAACTATTTAATGCATTGTGAATATTCTCATACAAACATAGAACAAGTAACAGCTGTATTCACATTTAAAAAGCATTTAAAATAATTTTGAAAAAAAATGTTACTAACATAAATAACATTAAACAAAGTTAACAAGTATTAAAAACCTAAATATTCAAATAAACCTGGGAAAATGACAATATGTATTATATAATATATGTAATTGATGAGTTGAAGGCAAAGTACTAATTAGAATTTGAGTTAATAATAACTGAATGAAATCAGGTGGAATTTTTTTGACATTATTAAAAGACGATATATTTATATTATTGAAGTCTTTTATAAAATACCAAATATTCAAATAAACCAGGTAAACGATAAAAATCATTACATTTAGTTGTAAGGGGAATGTAATGCACTTATTAGGAATTACATATTGAACTGCCACTGCTACAATATATAGTTTTTAAAAATACCAAATATTCAAAATAAACCAGATAAAAATGATTAAAACAATTACATATATTATAAATGTAAGAAGCAGAAGATATTATTATGGACATTGTATTTAAATTATTATTTAGCCAAATGGGTTCAAATATTTACATATTATCATAAATTAACTGCCATGGTTTCAAAAGTGAAATATTAATATATTATACTTATTAGTAGCAATTTAATTTTGAAAGCAATATTAGGAAAGTAGCGGAAAGCAAGGAACAAAATAATAAAACAAACATCTGCACACTTATCCAAGTAAAGTTATAGCAATACCTATAAAATAATATAGCAGATTTAAAATATTCTACGCCAAGGAAGGGAAGGAAGTTATAGGAAGTTTAGCAAATTAAAAAATGAGAAAAAGCATGAGTACTGTATTATTTTCTAAGACATAATAATGATATTGTTTGAAGTTGTTTAGAAAGCAATTTTTAATGAATAATTGTAAAGAACTGAAGATAGTGTGGTAAATGTGATAGATAATTTTGTCAACAAGTTGAAATCTATGACATTAGAGTAGTAGCCAAAATGAAAACTGCAATGCTATGGAATTTTTTGTTTAGTACACTTTAATATAAAAATGAATACCAAGTACTAGGGCACAAGATAGCATATAGTGGTGGTGGTTGGAGTAATGGGCCATCAATTATATATATAATTTTTTTAAATTTTATTTCGTGTCACATCAAAGCAAGTTTACTCGGCACTTACACGATGAGATCTACAACATGCTTTCTAAACCAAGTCTCATTATGAGACTTGGGGAGTGGCGTTGTTAAGTCGTGGGAACCAACCTAGCGTTCAACAAGGTTCGAACCCAGGACATCGGGATTGGAAGGCAAGCATGCTAACCACCAAGCTACAGCGCCACTTAATTATTAATGATTTACAACATTTTCATTTTCCAGTATACATTATATCATTATAAAAATGACATTTGTGGTAGCGATATTAAGGTCCAAGAGAAGGATATACTAAATATGTTATTTGTGATAGTATTGTGGATATGGGCATGTCTAGTAATGGAAATCATGGTTTATGAGTTGGTATTTGTATATGTTGGTAGCATAAATTTTCAGGATTGGTACTAAATTTTTAAACAATTTTTGTACATATTTACACCTAGAATTTTTTCTCACCTGACTTTGCATGTACTTTTCTTGCCATTCATTGGCTTCAGTATGCAAATCATTTATGTTCAGCTAAATTTAAAGAGGAAACAGATGATATAAAAGAAGTTAAGAATATTAAGAATAAGGAGAAATTAATAAATATAACAAGTACAGTTAATTTAGTTGCTTCAGCTGATGCTGATTTGATAGGGAGGCAGATAATAGATAAGGCTTTGTAAAAATCTTAAGTTTTGCCCAAGCCCGAACCACCAAAAATTCATGGTTCTTTTCTGTTTTTAACTTTCATTAACACAAAATTAGACTAGTAATTGAAAACTTAAAATAAATTTTACACTGACCAAAAACAACAAAAATGTGCTTTACTTGGGCAAACCAATTTCTGTTCATAACAGTTGTTGTCACCGTTAACCATTGTACTGGGAAGTTGTGGCATAGATTTGATAGACATGAAACACGGTTTAAGACACAGGATGCAAATGGCTTATTAAGCATGGGTTCTACTAACTCTATTGCTAACCACCAGAGTATCACCAAAGCCCACTACAATCTCAACACCAGAGAGTACTAATTTAATAAAATTTCTTAATAATAAAAGTTGAAAGTCTTTGAGAAATTGTTGAAAATTCCAGATTAATACTGGATTACTCGTCGCTTGAATACAATAATGTGTCGCCATTTGTGATTGGGTTCCGCTAGCAACTAGGATATGCAATCGAGCAGTGAACAGTCTACTATACATTCTTGCATATTTAGCTCAGTTGGTTGGTGGTAATCATGTTGCTGCTCCCGATTCAATAGAATAACACACCACTCTCCCTGTGTTTCGGCTGGATGGTCGAAATACGAGTTAATAGTGCACCGTCTTTCAGATGAGATATTAAGCTGTTGGTCCCGTAAATATGGCTCATGTGCACGATAGAAAACGCATTACACTCGTTAAAAAAGAATATGGGATTGTCTCCTGATGTACTGCCCAATCACCACCAGAGGAACCCCACTGGAAACAAGTCTTCAGACTTAATGGGTATCCTTGGTGTATCATAACAAAATATTCTAATCCAATCCAAAGAATTTAAACTTTAGACTCTAGGCCTATATTTTATTATTCTTAAGAAAATTTTTGTTGGTATATACCCCTTACAGTGGTGAGATTTCGTTTTGTATTGATCTCTGGTGGTTCTGGTTCACCAGTTGTTGCTGGTGATGTTTAGTAGAATTGATAGAGCAATGGAGACTTGCTTTCTTGTCTAGGTCAATATGGCCACGATAACTGAGAAAAGAGTTTCCAAATACAATGCAATAAATGTGTTAAAATTTCCCTTTAAGAAGCTCAAATCATTTCAGATACTACAAATTCATATAAAAGAATAGTACAAAGTAACCAAAATCCCAAATTTGATACAATCATTACTTCTCAGCAGCGAAAGCACTATAAGAGATTTAAGAAGTTCACTTTTATTTTTGTTGTTGCTTGTTACCTGGGCTGCCTTGTATTTCTCCTGCATCGTCTCGTTTTCCTTCTCCATTTTGGAAGCCTAAAAATAAATATAAATTTATTTTATAAATCGTAAAACTATAATAAAAGAAAGTTGTTTGTCAATTTGAAGTAAGCAGACAGGGCGTAGCAACCATTTTGGTCAAGAGGTCAGAAGTTCATAACCACAATTTACGCCTAGCATCCTCCTACCAATTTCCTTTATGGTTTATCATAACCGACAACAGAAGATTATAAAACTAGAATGGTTTTAGTATTCAACCTTTTAGTGTTTACAAATGATTGTGATTTAATAGTTATTTAAATGGTTTTTGAATGGGGATAGGGGAAACTTTGGTTCATCACAAATGACTAAAAAGCATTACTAAACTAAAATGGTTTTAGTAACTCAACGATTTAGAATTTAAAATATTTGTGATTTAGTTATTTAGTTTCTATAAAAATGTGGCGGGTTGGCAAAGGGGGCGGGAGATACATGCTTTGGTTTGTTATATAACCAACTAATGTGGATTAAACTGGAAGTCTATTTAGTAACTATTCATTCAGAGTTTAAAATTACTGTTATTCAATCATTATGAAGAATGTTTCTACAAACTTTAAATTACTGGAGAGTGAAATTTTATTGTTACCTAGGTGGCAGTATATACACTTCCGGGTCATATGTTTCTCACTTGTTCATTATATATCCATTAAATTGAAAAATAATTTGCAAGATAAATTACCGACGAAAATAAGACCGAAAATCCAGTTTTTTCGAAACGACATTTCCCATAAATGGTCAATAAACATCGTAGCTTAATGGAAGGCTGAAATTCTACATGATAATGGGTGAATAAAATCGTGGAAATTGTCAAGTGAAAACGGCGTAGGGGTCCTAGGCCTAGAACCAGAGTCAGCTCTCTGTTGCAATGCTAGCCTAGTCCAGGTAAATATAACCTTGACATAGGTGAATTGGGGGTTTATTAAATATTGTTTATCACCGTCAAGCACTCTGGTATTAAAACTAGCATCATGGTCCTCAACTAAAAATAAGTTTCTGAACAAACAACTGTTTTATGTTCAATGTAATAACAGGCAAAATTCCGAAAATGTTGAATTGCGAAAATAAAATTCATGAAAGGGTAATAATCATAAAATCGCAAACATTTAGGGCCGCAAAAATAAAGTAATCTTTTTTTTTAGTTTGCTACTCTAGTTAAGTTATATCTTCGATGTAATGTGCCTAGAGAGATTGTCGATCCATTAGGCGCTATATAAATGTCTATTATTATTATTATTATTGTTAATTTTTAGATTTATTTTGGGCATTTTTTTCAAAACTATGGTTTTACATATGAAAATTGAAAATGTTCATACCTTTGGATCTAGTTATAAATGAATGTCATTTAAAGTATAGATTACAGCTTACACTATGCTCCATTAGAATGTACCAATTTTGTAGTTTCCTACCATTAGACTCATTTTGTGCCAAGACCTCACAAATATCATTTACTTTGTACTTATGTGGCTGCAATTAAATGGACACATCATGATTGAGTTTACCTGGAATTCTGTGGCACGTTCCTTCCATTCTCCTAATTCTTGTTTAGCACCAGATAGTTGTAACTTTAAGCTTGTGATCTCAGCAATTAAGTCTAACTTATGGCTTTCCAGTGAATGCCTTAAGCTCATTTCCTAAAAATAAAAAAATAGAAAAATAAATGGTAAATAAACTTTGGACATGTAGAGGAACCACACTGTAAAATGGTAGTTAATGTGCTTGCCTTCAAATTCCGAGGTTCTGGATTCGAACCTGGCTACCCCAGTTATTTTTCATGACCACGATTGTAATTGGTGTGAAAACTTGATGTTGGATGTGAAACATAATTAAACAAAACAATAAGCTCAATTTGAGCTCTACTCCGTGGAACAGAGAACTGAAATCTGAGATCACATGGATAAGGCTTACTGTTTTGTCACATACCATACATACTGTATGTTGGCACTCATGCACAACCATTGTAAGGTTTCTCCACAAGAAGAACAAGAACGAGAAGAAGAATTTTAGTAACTAATTTACTCCATTCCATTAAGTAAAAATGTTATGGTGGTGGTGGTCGTTGTTGTTGTTAAACTTTTGAATGAATGGATGCACAAGCCTTCTGGCGTAAGTCATTACAACAATATTCAAGAAACTTTTATAATCACATTACAGGACCTACTTTAGGCTACCGAAGTACTGAACCCAACAACATGCCGAGCCAAACTGTAACTATATTGGACGTGACTTACAAACTAAAAAAAGCTATTTTCATAAGCACAGTGCAAACTTAAAACCGAGTTGATTACTGATCGTGATGATTGCTTTAAGCTGGATGCGAACATGACGATCTCCGTTAAGTCTTAATGAGAATAGTTCTTAATTTCCATCTGAAGTATGAAGATCTTATTACAATAAGTGTCTTTGTTACATCAGCCAACGGTGTTCACCAGGTGTATGTATATTGTGTTAAGTGCCTTTGTTTAATCAGCTTTTACATATTTAATGATTTATATAGATCTTGTGATCGATACCAGATTTCTGAACTCGTTTTTGACAGTGTTACAAACATTTTCATGCATGCTGTTACCTGAACAATATTATTATTGTAAAATATAATTGACTGTACAGTAGTTTTATAATATATCATAATAAACAAAATTAAACAATTTTTTTTAAATATTACACATTTTTCCCTCTAAGTAATGCAGACCATTACAGTCACTACCCCAATACCGACACTTCATTAACACTAGCAAAATTTCAACCAAATATTCATGAATCAGAGATTTTGTTGAAAATAATGTTTTTATGTTTTATACAAATTATTTGTCGAAGGATTTGCTTAACAGGCCGAAAATCAAATTTTGTATTTATTTCAAATACAAATTTGCAGCATTGACAATTCCAACATTTTTTTGTTAATTTCCTGCCTGTTTAATTGAGATCATTAGGTTTTATTATGGTTAGTTATTGTTATTATCGTTATCGTTATCATTATCATTTATTATTACTATTATTATTATTACTATTATTATTGCTAATATTATTGCTATTAATATTATTGTTATTTTATTATTATTTTTTTTATTATCATTATTATTTATGCTTATTCAAAAACGATACCTCTTTCATCTGACTGTCTTTCTTGGCAACCAACTTGCTTTCCTCTGAAAGTGTGACCTCCAGTTCGTTGATCTTTTCACTCTGAACTTCGACCTGATCAGTTAGAACGGCAACTTGTAATAAAAGTGACTCCTTGCCAGCTTCAAGCTTGCGAAGTTGTTCTTGTGTATCCCTTATTCCGTTAGTCTGAAGGAACAAAAGTTTATATTAATTAGTGATATTTACATTTACCCAACAAAAACAATAAAAACAATAACCACATGTGGTGCCTGTTGCACTTCACTAAAACCCCTTTCACACAGAACTATAAAACAGGAATATTGTGGTAATAGCGAATGCCGGCTTTAATGTGAAAGGGTACTTTCCCTTCAATGCTGGCACAGTATCGGCATATGTTAGATCGCTTCAGACCCTCAACATATTACCAAGATGTTGCTGTTACTGGTTTAGGTCGGATGTGTGTGAAAGGGTCTACTGTATAATGCCGGCTTATGCGGTGAAACAGAACTAAACAAAGGTCAAAGTTGGAAGTACTGGTAAAAACAGCGCCTCCTATAATTAAGACTGCCAATTTTACGCCTTCCCACTGGGTCCTTTCACACAGAAAACCGTCAAAATCTGAATTTTACCTTCTGTGTGAAAGGGTTTAGACTGGCAATAATGCCGGTATAGTTATGGGTAACATTGCAGTATTTTCTGTGAGAAAGGGCTAAAGTTTTTAAGGCACCAGTGCCATTAGGAGGGCACTGAAGGAAAATCACCTTGATACTTTGGTTTAGACCTGGGTTAGTTTTTCACAATAGGCAGAAACACAAAAAGGTACACTTCTTTCATTTTTTTCTTAGTTTAAAAAATATACACATTTACAATTTTCAGATATGATCAATTAAAGTTTAAAAAATTGAACATAAAATGACCCTATTTAAAAATGGTAAACTGATAAGCAATTTTCAAATGCAGCCTTTACAAAACATTCCTTTTAAATGTTAGAACTCGGAACTATGTAAGTTTTTTTTTACGTGTTAAATATATGTGTAGTTTAATAATTAATAGATAACTAATTTTCAATTAATGAAGTTTTCTTCCGCTGGCTTGTCTCTGCCACATATATTAGGCCTATATCTTATGTTCATTATTATATCAAACTAAATATTGGTATATTCAATCAGTAGTAGTAGTATGTACCAGTAACCTCATTGGCAAATACACTAATGGGCCATATATCATCAACTTCAGGAAACTTTATTGACCATATACATAGCTAGACTGGGAGGGTGGAAGCCCAGTAGTCGAGACAACCAACCTGGGAATGACAGTACATAGGAGATAAAGAGCAACATAGTGGATACGCTAAATTCCATACGTAATTAGAAGTGGCTTTAATACTTGAGGGATAGGAAGTGAGTTTCAGACGACACATATTGCAAGTGCATATCATAGACACTTTGACAGATGTACATGTTGAATATTTGAATTTGCCTTACCTCTAAGTACATTACCTGATATAAAAATAAAATGGGGCAAGGCATGGCAAAACCATCAAGATGTCGCAAAATTATAAAATGGAGTTAATACAAAAACCATACAACACTTGTTATAAGCTTTAAAATGAGGGGTCAATTATTAAAATCGGACATCGGACATCGGACTTCTATAACCAAAGTTATGAAACAAAATATATACAAATTTACTTTGTATTTCTTTACATTTCCTGTTGTTTGTTTGGTTATTTGTCAATAACTTTCTATGCAACAACTTGGTGATTTTGCCTTGCCTTGCCCCAAATGTGTTAAAAAAGGGAACATGGTCTATTTTATCATGCTACTTTATAATAATTTATGTAATGCTAAAAAAGCTATCACAGGTCAATAAACATTGCAACAAGTATATATTCACTTTTAGAGTGGTATTTATCTCTATGTACTGGTGTCTGGTGGGTATAGTTTTCAACAAATTAGCAAACCTAAAACCATTAACTAGAAATACCGGGGTGGTGTCCAACGGGGAATAGTTTAAGTCATTTACTGTTATTATTATATTCTAAATATTCTAGTGTGGTTCACTGCATAAGCCTCATTAGACTTTATAATCCAAAAGGGGACTTACATCCATCCATCATGTTTTTTTTTTTTCATCGTAGTGCATGATTCAAATATTAATATTACAGAAACCATAAAAAAATAAAACGTCCAGTTAATTTATACAATTATGATTACATTATACAAATATACGTTGCCTTGAGAGTTACTGGTTAAAACTATTACTAATAACTACTAACACTGAGGGGCGCAGCCCCCGAAGTGAACAGTACTATTTGGAGGCACCGAGGCCCATGGTTTTAACTAGCAACTCAAAATTGGGCAACGTATTCTACATCAAACAAGACAAAGGGCTTAGGCTAGGCCTACCTTTAGGTCTAGGCCTAGGTATTCCTACCTTTCACGCGGCTCTTGGCCTACTACTAGGCCTAGGTCCTTCATACACCCTCAAACTTCACTCCACAATCTCTACAAAATTCTCCGAAAACGGACATACCATATTTTATTGTTTTTGGGTTTCGACTATCTACTACGGATAAATTTGTCTAGGTCCCAGGCCTAGGCCCTTTGTCGTCATCAGTAAACTGATTGGAGTGACTAGGCTAGGTTAAGTGGCCTAACCTTTGCTCATTTGTTACTGTGTAAACATCACAATTGCCAGTGACGTCACTTTGCTAAATAGTATTTTACTATATCGCAAAATGACGTCATAAAAGTGACGTCACTTGATAAATAGTAATGTATTTCGCAAAGTGACGTCAGCAAGCTGGAATAGTAGGAATATTTTTAATCATGTGGCACTCTTTCAACCAATCAGTGCAGTTTAAATGTTTGATCAGGGATGTGATTATGCAGGGCGGAGGTGGGAGGGGCCGCCCACCTTACAATTGTTCTACGCACCCTAAAGCTTATTTTAAGGCCTTCCACCCACCCTAAGCCTTTGAAAAAGGTAAAAATACTGTTTTTAGTCATCATGCCACCCACCCTTACATTGTTGCTGGCCCACCCTTGGATTTTTCTAGCTACATCCCTGTTTGATGTAGAATATAATGTAATATATTCTTATATTTCTAGACGAAAGTAGAATTAGGTTACAGAAGATATCTAGTACTAATACTTTATAGCCCTCTTGCTTAATAAAAAGGTTATCACGTTATATGCCACGTGCCGGAAAGAGGTCAGATAAATATATTAAAGTAAAATACTCATGGATTTTATTTAAAAAAAACTTGGATTAAACATAATTCCAGAGGAAATATCTAAAATCATTCGATTAGTTTTATCTTTTATTGCAAAATAATGAAATGTATTGATAGTTAATCCTTGTAAAGCAAATGATGCATGCTATAGATTTAGTTGCACTAATTTCAAATGGTGTTGATAGTGAGTATGATCTACGTATGTAATTTAATATACAGATTGCTTCCCCCGTTTCCTTAGACCTTGTCTCCCTTAGGTTTGGACATTCCCTCTAATTTTGTTTTGTTTTTTTTATTTTGTTTCACATCGAACAGCCAGTTTTCTTGCAACTTACAGGAGAACTATGTCATTCTAAACCAAATTAGAGAGTGATGCAATCTGTTGTTGTAGTAAAAAACCTGGTATGTGACAAAGTTCGAACCCGGGACTTTGAGAGTGGAAGGCAAGCATGTCAACTAGAAGGCTACAATACCACACAGATAAACATGCCGGACTGTAATTTCTATGATCTCCTAAAAGTAATAAGATTAGGTACAGAATTAGCAAATGAGTTAATCTAAAACAATGTAAGAAAAGCAGTGGTAAAGCAAATATTCCTTTAATTCCTCATTAGGAGATAATCTCTGTCCAATGAGGCACTCTAGCATGAGGATGTTGTCATTTGGAATGCATGCCTACACAAATCTGTCCCGCCCCTTTACATTCCTGTATTCTCATCCTAAAAATAATTGCTTACTTCAATAACATTCACCGCTTGCGACGGAAACAAATCATAGGAAATTAAGCAGAAGTCAAAAACAAACATATTTTTTAACAATTATTTTCATTGAATTTCACAACCACAAATAGCAGTTATATGATGGAACTGTGGCACATTATGATTCTCTTGAAGACTAGTACTTTAACTTTAATATTTCCCAATACCAACCAATCTTCAGACTATTTTGTTCTGTTTTCTGGACAGTGCGGTTTAGAGAGAATCAAGTTTATCTATATTTACAATATATGTGGCGCTGTAGCTTGGTGGTTATTATGCTTCCAATCTCGAGGTCCTTGGTTTAAACCTGAACGCTAGGTTGGTTCCCACAACTTAACAATCCCACTCCCCAAGCCTCATAATGAGACTTGGTTTAGAAAGCATGGTGTAGATCACATCCTGTAAGTGGCGAGTAAACTTGCTGTTGGATGTGACACAAAATAAAAAAAAATATATTGATATTAAAACTTTCTTTATAAACTCTGGTTTTGCTTGAAACTTAATTTTCTGAGCGGTTTGTTTAGGGAGAATTAACTACTGCATATTTATTAATCATCGTCTAAATTTTAGACAAAATTTTGAACTTTTAAAGTATGATTTTATAACTGATGTTGTAAGATTTGGTATTATAGACTGAACAAAGAAAAAAACAGGTTCAGGTTTAGTATTTTGTAGTTCTCTACTACTGTAGTTTAAACTAATAAAAATGACTGAAGGGCGAATAGCTTTCACCATTTACCTAATTTAATATTTATTATTAATTTACTATGATGTTTACTAATGGAATGGACACAGGATATCTTTGACACACATATCATGTAAGATGATGAATATCAACAAGGGTCAATAGCTTTATCAATTCCCTCACAAGCAGTTATATACCAGCCAACTAACCAAAACATTTATAATGTTTGTCAAGGGAATGGTAGGTATATCCTTGAGATATTCATGCAATATGTTTGATGATAAATATCAATGAGGGTTAATAGCTTTCACTGTTCCCCTCACATGTTGTCAATATCATTTTATAAGACATTAACATGTAATGATAGAGATGTTTACAATACAATACAGATATCCTTGACAAGCTTATTATGCCAAAAGTCAATATATATGTATGATAAATATCAGTAAGGGCCAATAGTTTTCACTATTGCCTTCATAAGTGGTCAATATTAATATATCAGCCAACTAACCATTATATTTACAAAATAGTAGTAAGATTTATTTAACTGCAAACAATGGAATGATATAGGAATACCCTTGACACATTCGTCATATCAATGGCAACATACACCTGCATTACTGTATGGATATCAACTAGGGTCAATAGCTTTTACCATTTCCCTCACACACAATCAATATTTGTATACCAGCCACTAACCACTACATTTATAATATGTTTACCAGTATTGAAACATGTACATCCTTGACATACTTATGTCAACAGCAATTCAGTTTATATGAATATCAACTAGGGCCAATAGATTTCACCATTCCCCTCACATGGAGTAAATATTTGTATACGAGTCACTAACCACTACATTTATAAGAGGATTACATGTAATGATCATATATCTCCTTAACATACTTATGTCAACATTAATATACCTGCAGTATATATGAATGAATATATATCAAATAGGGCCAATAGTTTTCACCATTTTCCTTACACGGAGTCAATATTTGTATACCAGCCACTAACCATTACATTTATAAGATGTTTACCAGTATTGAAACAAGTACATCCTTGACATACTTATGTCAATGTCAATATATACCTGCAGTTTATATGAATATCAACTAGGGCCAATAGCTTTCACCATTTCCCTCACATGGAGTCAATATTTGTATACCAGCCACCTAACCACTATATTTATAATGTTTACCAATATTGAAACATGTACATCCTTGACATACTTATGTCAATGTCATTATGTACCTGTAACATGTATGATGATAAATATCCACTACAACAACATCCTGTTCCAGGTCTTCTAAACACAAGGATCTCTTCCTACACAAAAATCACCTAGATACTAAATAACCTTACTATTTATAGCACATTGTCACAAAACCAAATAATTAAAAAATTATATAGAAAATATTTTTTTTCAGTCCATTATTTGAGGTGAAGTTTGGGGAAGGCGGATGGCAAAGCGTGCGTTGTTCATGAGATCATGAGGTTGCCAATCTGTAAAAGTGACCCATGCCTTGTTTCAGCCTCACATACAAGTAGACTACAGTTCATGATTAAAAAAAACAGAAAATAGATTAATGATTATTGTTTTTATTACTATTTTAATTTAACCATTCAATATATAAATAGGCTAAAAATCATCTTGAACAAATACCTTCTCATCCTTGGTTAGACTCCTTATATGTCAATATAAATTCTGCGTTGGTACATGACTTAGTCTTTGAGATACACCAGGTCTGACAGGTATCTAGATAAGTTAGTACTCTAGATGTACAATACAGTAGTTTGCTGGTTCCTATTGAACTGTTCAATATGAACCTATGGCTTGGCAACTACATGTAATGTTAGTTTGATAATTACATTGTAGATTTTGGCTGATCCTGATCTGTAATAAAACCTTTTGTATCGTTGGTGTTGTTGACCACCAAGGACAACCCACGAAAGTCTGAAGTGAACTTATTTCCAGTTGGGTCCATTCTGGTGGTGACTGGGCAGTACACCGGGAGACAATCCCCTACTATTTTTCGAAGAGTGCACTGTGTTCTTTAATGTGCACAGGAGCCATGCTGTACACAGGACCAACGGCTTAACGTCTCATGTGAAAGACAGTGTGCTAACATTTATTTTGACCCTTCAGCCAAAACACGAGAAGAGAGGCGGGTGTTGAATCAAACCATGGACAAGCTAGTCACGGTTCAGCAAAAAGCACAGTGATTTCCATCCACCAGCTAAACCAACTAAGCTAAATGCCACCCTAAGAATGGAGTGGAGAATCGAGTCAAGTTGGTCCCGAAATTGTCTGAAAATTTGAAATCAGTCCAATAAATTTTGAGATACAGTACTGCATTTATATATACAGACATACAGATAGCAATACACATAGACAGGCAGACAGAGCTTACTGAATTATCTCTCTCTGAGGGATGGGAATAACCAGCATTTAACTTGCCAATCTATAAAATTCTACCTGATCTTGTCATCTCATGTTATTTAAAGTACACAAATGTGAGTTATGAGGAGCGAATTACAAAAATATAAATTAAATGTTAAAAATACATACCATTGACTTCCAATGTTACGAACTGTTTACATTTATTTACACTTTAACCAAAATGAATAAATTTAATGGCTATCCTATCAATGTAATGCTTGCACAAAATAATAAAAATCCATTTAAACGTTAGGATTACCAATTGGCTTGATTGTAACAATGAATAGCAAGAACTGAATTGATAGTACAAAAGCAATTTACAAATTAGCTTACATCCTGCATTATTTTATTCAATTACAAGTTGAATCATCAGAGTGGTGTTAAAGTTTCATTTGATTAAAAAAACAGCAAACGATTAAAGTAAAAAAAATACTCTTAAATAACAAATTGAATTTAACATACAAGATCTGCAACTAAATAATGTTGTATTTATAATACTGGTTTCAAAATCCGAAAGATCCACTAATCAACTTGAAGAAAATATAATAAATACTCGAAGCAATGAGATACAGTACACCTCATCAGGGAGGTATACCTCCCTGACGACATCATGACAAGATTCAATATTTTGACATTATTTTATCATCAGAAATGGTTCAGCATACAAATAATATAAAAGACATTATAGATTTTTTGTTCTATTTTTTTTTCTATTTTTTGTTCTAAACTAGCATTTAAAACAATATCATAAGTTTATAACCACCATAGTCCACATAACTTTTGAGAAAATCCTGTTTTTTTTATATTTTTTTTTATCCAACAATTTTATTTGCAACGCTTATGTTTTTCTTCATCATTCACTTGGACTGCTTAAAATTGAAAAAAAAAAAACAAAACAATTTTTGAGTGATCTGTTTGGCACATATAAGTACACAATGATAGCTTATCTAATACACTACTCTCCATGTTATCATGTTCTGGTTATTATGGCTACTAAAACCTATTTTTCTGTTATTGCAAACTCAGTGTTAGTTCAAACAATTATTTGACGTTTGTCCAATTGTCTGGTATTAGTGTTATTTATATAGTTGAGACCTAATAGAAAATGAAATACATGAATCTAAACAAGATTAACTTATTATCCTTCACAATTGTGAATGATGAAATGGAAGACTGCTAATTGCTGAATCATTATCAACATTGATCGTTTAGAAACCACAATTTACTTTAGGTAACTTACACTAAAATTCCATCTTATATCCCCAACTTAACTTCCCATCCCCATGTTTATTTTTTTCAATATTGTCTATATGAAGTTTTTTATTACAGGTATTCCTCAAAGATCTTCAAGTTTCATTCATTCACTGAGATGTAATTACATGATGACAAATTTTTCTTTTCTATATAATCTGACCCTTTAACAAACAATATTTCACAAACTTACGTGCTTTAAGAAGAAAAGGATTACAAAATTAAATTTATTAAAATTATCCAAAATGATAAAATGATTTGGAATGTTCAATATGCCAAAATCCTGTCCTATAGGTTTTTCCACTGTAAAGCGGCTTTTGGCAATTGTGTTATATTAAGAATGAATTATTTTTAAATGTTTAAATTGTACTACCCTTATAAGTTATATTACACAACATTTTATTTCTATTGAATTATTCAATTTTGAAAATATAAATTTTATGGGAAAGATATTTCCAGATGTCAACACATATTTCCTAATAAACATTAAATAATAAATTTGATTTATCATTGTTATTGTTAGCATTTATTCCAGTTCTCACTTTCAATTTAGACTGCAACATATAAAGTATGCTATAAGGAAGACAAAAAAAATGTGCAAAATAAAATATTTTTAGTCTAAAAAAAGAAACTGTAGTCACACTTCATTAATGTCTATACGGTATGTAATTTTCTTTATTTTGCAAACAACAAAATGAGGCTAGGCATGGCAAAACCACCAAGTTGTCGCAAAGGAAGTTAATAAGAAATACGCAAATAAACAACAGGAAATATAAATAAATACAAAGGAAATTTGTCTATTTTTTGTCCAATAACTTCAGTTATAGATGTCTGATTTTGATAATTGGCCCCTCATTTTAAAGCTTGCGAAAGTTGTAATATGGTTTTAACAATATCTCAATTTTCAATTTTCCTTGCATTGTGGTTGTTCCATGTCATGCCTCAAATACACAAAACTATCCTTTGTATTTGTTTATATTTCCTGTTGTTTGTTTATTTGCTTATTTCTCCATAACTTCCTCTGCGACAACAAGGTGGTTATGACATGACTAGCCTCAAATACATAATGTAATCTAATTATTGAAATACTCAACCTAGTTTGCAATACAATTGACCAATTGGATGAATTATTTGTTATAAATTTTAAAACACCAGTAGTCTGAAGGCAAAAATTGTGTAACTGAAAATATGGAAGTTAAAAGAATATCCATGACAAATATCAAAATTACTTCAGTTTTATTATAAAATACAAATTATTAATAACAAATGCCACATGTTTTACAATAAGTACCTTAATGCTTTTGTGATTTATTGTTAAACTGCTAATCAATTTAAAACAAAGAAATCATACAATTCTCAAAATCAAAACCTTACCTATCATGTATGCAGTTAATTTCCAATGTGTCAAAATTCCATACACAGAAAAATAAACACAAACTGATTTAGTAATTCCTATACGGCTGTCGATATCCAATTTAGTGAATTTGATAGTAATAGACGATAATGCGGTTAAAACAATACTTTCTACTTATTGTCGGCAACAAAGCAATAAAACCAATGGCATTTCATTAGACAATGTGTGTGTGTTTAGCTACAATCAGATTTACAGCAGTGGAAATTCGCGCTTCAGTGCACACACATTTTCCTAACTGAACTAGATAACGAGAATTATTTTTCAAAGGGAACTCAGACAAGGAATACATCCTGTTCGACGGGTCAGGGGCATGGTAAATTCTGTTCAAGTTCACATATTTAAACGTTATTCATACGGTAAATCCCAGTGATTAAAAAAAATTCCAGCAGCTAGTTAACTTTTTTTTTAATTTAAATTTATCGAGTTCTTAAATTTAAAGTTTAGTTTATTTTTAGACTGATGAGCGTACAACAAAATTCACAGAAAACTTTGCAACTACACATGGTAGTTTAGAACGTAGAACCTTTTTTATAATTATTTTAGAAATTTAAATGTATAAAAATCAAACATGCACTGAAAATGAAATTTTTAGTTATGTTTATTATGTATTTTTAAATAAATAATAATTTAATATATTGAATATTTTTAATAAATCATTCAAGCTCAATTGAAATTCAATATTTATTTCCAAGATTGCCATAATCAAAAACAATTTACCTAAATTTTGCAAATCACAGTTTTTATTACAATCATCTTTTTATGGCTTATAAGGGACATTTTAAAACAATCCATTTTAAAGTGTTGGTATTTTTTATGTGTTACGGCCATTCTGTTATGCTGACTATTTTACAATATAATCAACCAAAAACAAAAACCACAACAACCACCACAACAACAAAAATAGCTTCAACATGTTAAAATTAAGATTTACCATAACCAAATTCTATTTTCCTTAAATATTTTAAATCTATGTTTTTATTATAATATCAACTTGTTTGTGATCGCTTTTATAGGACATAAAAAGATATATTTTAAAACAAGTGTGTGTGTGAGGTATTCTTGATGTATTACGACCATTCTGTTTATCAACAAAAACAACAACAACAATAATAATTTGTAACAAGGTGGGCATATAAGATACTGACATGAAGAATTAAGTCTTGTTGTAATGCATACATTTCTCAAAACAAGTCTTTTAAATATCCCTTGAGTGTTTGTCTAGAAACTTAAGTCTGAGATTTGGAAAAAAAGAACAAACACAAAGACGACCGTGACTATGTTAAATTTATGCAAAAAAAAACACCAATCCAGGCATTAGTCTGAAATTACATCTATGATCTGAAGGAGTTGACAGATTAACGAAGATTTAAATGATAAGAAAATAAGTTGGCGAAGTTAACTAAAATATTGACAAGTTAACTACAATATAGTCAAACATATTTTTCTAGTCTATACAATTTATGCCTAGCCCACAATTAGAAAACTACACAAAAAGCTTAATTTCCTCTAAATATCTCAAATTCCAACAAGTGTAAACCTATTTTATTTTAATAATTAGAGATAAGCCCCACTTTCCTTGCTTCCCACAATTGAGGTATTATTCTATATTATGTTTACAATACTAAATCAATTTTAAACAAATACCGTACCTCCATAACCCTGAGAAGAGTACCTATGTTCCACTTCAACAATCGTCATAATTAAATAAAAATACCATGCTTTGAATCCTATACACGCGGTAGCATCAAACCCCAAAGCAGTACCTATTTTAACAATGATATTTTTTTCATATACAAAATATTCTGCCTAAATGTAACAACAATGAGTCATTACTATATAATAATTGTTTATTAGCAAGATTTAGCGGTAGATATCGTAAACACTATTTAACCATACCCTGGGAATTTGCTGGATTGACCGTCAGTGAACCCTATGTTGTCTAACACTAAACTAGATCTGGGGCGGATTGCTATAAGCGGTCTTTAGACTGTCTTAAGCTTAAGACGGTCTATAATCGTGACGTCACGCACGGTCTTTAATTATAGACCAATGCTATACCGCGGTCTTAGGAGTTAGCGGTCTTAAATATGAAAGCCTGCTTGGATGAGGCTATAAATGGTCTTAAATCACTTACAATGTGGCATCCGCATTATTTTACCTTGAATTGCCTGTTTTAAATTGTTTATTATAACTATAACTGTTTAAACATACACTATATTATAAAATTAAAACTTGTATAACATTTTCGTAAAAAATCAAACATGATGTAGCACAAAAGTTACCTAAATTAGCGCCCTCTAATACTATGTTACTATGGAGTGTTTGTTCAAGATTCAATACTCAACCTGGTCTTAGGAAAGACTGTTTTAAAGCAATGGTCTAACTTGGGTGACTTTGCTAAGACCGTCTATGTGTTAAAGCCGGCTTTATCCTGTAAGTTAAGACCGCCAGTTAAGACTTTTTTTATAGCAATCCGCCCCTGGAGAACTGTAGCTTTAAAGGGCAGGTTTACCAAAAAAAAATATCTTCCTTATATGTTTTAGTTTATCATAAAAGTATATTCAGCTCTGTTTTTGAATCTTTACGATTCATTTTACCTATCATAATTAATGGTGAAATAGACGAACATTGCTAAGTGAGGGATAGTTCAAATTACAAGATAGAATCCCTATTCTTTTACATACAAATTGTATGAAAGAGGTGTATTTTAAATAAATTTTGAAAAATCAATGGTCATTAAAAAAAAAACTACTTTTCTTGTGTGTTTTCACCAAAATTGTTAATTTCTGATGTTTTTATATAGTGTAAAGTAGACATTTTATTTGATAAAAAATTACCCACTTTGATATTTTGTGTGTAAAAGAATATGGATGAAATCTAGCGTTTATTCTTATATATATTTTTTAATTCATGAGACTCAAGGGGAAAAAAATCCTAAAAATTCCCAAATATTTTTTTTTTGTTTAACTAAAACATACAATGAAAAGTGATTTTTTGGGAGAACCTGCCCTTTAAATGTTAAATGTTCATATGAAAAAAGGAAAAGGGAAATCACCGAAAAAAATCACCGGAAGTTAATGGACTCGCAATGCATTATAGTCTGCACTAAGCTTGCAGTTCTTTTTTTAAAAATTGATTTGATTAGATAATATTTTATTGAATCCTGCGGAAACAGCCTAAGAAGATTATCAAATTAGTAATGATAATATTTTCATCTGAGATTCATCTAAATTATGGTCTTATTTCAACTCAAAAGTAAAATACATTTATGACTACATTTTTAATCGTTTGCTTGGTATTTTCATGATATAACTTAAGATATTGTGCTAATTAATTGGATACATCTAGCCCATATTTCAGAGCTTCCAAGTCTCCAGGACTGTCCTCGAGTCTCCAGGAATTTTGGATCATCTTCCAGACTCCGGAATTATCAGATTTTCTCCCGGAATTTAGTTTTCTCCAAGAAATTCTCCAGGTTTTGTAAAAGTTTTGCATTTAGAGCATAAATTCGCCTATTTATTTCAAAATATTAGTTGAAACTAAGTAATTATGAAGTTCCAATGTTTTGAAGAACAAAAAAAGAACATTTTAGCAGTGACAACACATTTCAGACGCTATTATTTCATTACCAGACAAGGTGTTCAGCTTATAAATAAGGGTATTTGTACACACATTTAAGAACGACAGAAATTACAAACAGATGAACACGTTAAATCTCCAGAAATTCTTTTTACAACTTTGGACCTCTGATATTTTTATCACTATGCACTCTATGTAGAATTCTTATTTACATTTCAACATTGTAAATCAGAATATTATATTACATATCATGACTTGAATTGATTAACCTTATGGTTGTGTAACTTGTTATTTATTGATTCAACAACTTACATGTATGGAAGAAAAGAAGACACTAAAAATTAATGCTTTCTCAAGTTTATAGTTGAAATAAAAGAAAACTATAAAGACCTAAATTTTGTAGAGAATATTTTAGAATGGAAATCTATTATTTCTATTTAAAAGCAAATACAAAGTATAAATAAAACATCAATTTCAAATAATGGTATACATTTACATACGCGTCAGTATCCATCTAGAAGATGATCATGGCTCAGTAGACCAGATGTTACATATTCTTATGACTTCCTACTCCCCTAAGGGTCACGCTAAGTCATGCAGCCAGTACTGGGTTGTACTTGCGCTACTTCAGCAGTCCACGGCAGGGGTCATGCATGGACCAGTACAACGGGGTAACCCCCTACTCGTCTCAAAAAATGTACCAGGTTCTTTAAAGTGCACATGTGCTGTTTGTGTACACGGGGCCTATGGTATATAGTCCTTACCCGAGAAGACTTGTTCCACCACCAGAACCATGCCTTGAACCAGTGTTGTTTATGCATGGTACACGGTTCCCCTGCCTTAACCGCCCGGCCATACAACTTGCATACAAATGGCTCCTTAGTTGACCACCTTATGATTGTATCTGTTAGAGGGAAACTCCAGGATTAATTTTTTATGGATAAATCTATAGAATTAGTGACCTAACAGATAAACTTTCACAAAATTTTAACAATGAGATAAACTGAAAAACATGTTGCAAAGTGAGTCCCAAATCAACAGTGAGTCTACTATTCAAATTATACAGAAAATTATAGATTTTGAGATGGTTGCTTGAAAAATAAACTTGCATTACCAATAGTACTTACATAAATGGAAATTTCAGTCAAATTCACATTAGAAATAGGTAAATTTTAATTTGAATTTTGATACGGTTTTCGTATTTGTCTAAATGTTGTGAAATTTTGTCAGTGAGTTCACAACTAAATGTTCTATATGTAAATCCATAGAAATTTCAATCCCAGAGATTCTCTTTAATGCTGTATTTTTAATGTTGTATTTTCTATTTTTACTGTATTATATTATTCCATTATAATTTCAATATTGTATGTTATGATCAGTCAATGTTTTTTAATTGAATTTAATTATTTTACATTGTTTTAATCTTTTTCTTTAAAATACAGTTATATTCATTTTAAATATGACAACAACCCTGTACAACCACCCACACAATAAGATAAAACCACTGAATATATTACAACAAACAATCAGTTAAAACCCATTCTATGAAGGAAATTATCCAAAAATAAAGTTTGGAGTAAACTATGTGTGTACTAAAAAAATGTTAAGCTTTTCAATGATATGATCAATATACGGATGATCCGTAGGAGTGAAAGTGCAGATAGTCCAGGATGTTGAGATAAATTAATTATAGAAATTGGGATGAAAATATCTGTGAAAGCTAAAACCAATAGCAATAACTAAAAATACTATTTCTATAATTACTAATATGAATGAAGATGATAACACAGATGATAGAATAAAATAATTAGTAGCAATCAACAGGTATTATAATAAAGTACAATCAACTTGTCCAAACTGGAAAACAGAATTTCACACCAAAATGTTCCCAAAATACTAGAAAACAGTAAGAATACTCCTTATTTACGCTACTCTGTAAAAGCATTTTCTTATAGCCCTGACAGCAATTGCTGTGAAGGAACCCTTTACTGCTGTAGTAGACCATCAGTCCACAGCAAATACTGTATCACACTTTATAAAATAAATACCATAAAATCCAATCCCACTGGTAAGTTTTTCTGTCGGAATATTTTAAGGAAATTCGAACCCTGCGTTAGGCCTAGTGTAAATTATTAACAGTGTTCATACAACAAAGTACAGTGTTGTATTTTATTTAAAACACTAACATTAAATTTATCAGACTGTATGTACTGCAGTTAATTAATCTCATACCCTATCCACAATCAGAATTTATAAAAAAAAATGGCTTGACCATACCATGGTATTTTAAAAAATGCCATGGTGAAAACAATGTACAAAATAATAAATGGGAGGTTCCAAACCAATAGTGTCACCTTCCTGCAGTTTGCAAAGTTTTAAACTAATTAGTCTTAGAACTTATAATTATCTTGGTAACAAACTTTGTCCAACTCCTGATTTTGATGATGACATAATACATGTTGAAATATTGAATCTTAATACTATTGAGTATATTTCTCACTGCTAGCAGCATTTTGAGAATTTGGACTTGAATTTGCAATCTGAAAATCCATATGCACTAACAAATTTGGAAAACTTTAACAATGGAACATAATTGATCGTGATGAAGACATGATAAATGTTGAAATATTGCATCCTAACATTATGACATGTATCTCAATGTATAGTAAATATTATACTTTCTTACTTGATTAGTGGACCTTTCGGTTCATCCTGATTTAATATTACACAATGATTCCATTTTATCCTACCAGCAAATTCACACAGCAGTTAATCCCATCGCCCACTCCTTACCTTCGAAGACTCTTTAATCATAAAAGTTTAGGACAAGCGTTGATGTCAACCATTAAGTAAATCAAATGACCCTTGACCTTCCAATTAACAAACGTTAATTACAATAGCACTAAGTACTAGTTCTACACGTCATGGACTATTAAATGTTAATCATGCAGAGATCACTTAAAAGTGTTGTATATTTTATCTGTTTGCTGTTTAGAATATTATATTATATTATAGCATATGCAAATTCAAAGGTTATGCAAAAGAGGAAGTTAATACAACTGTATAAACATGTTATAAATTGATAGTTAAATAGTAAATTGACAGTAAGTATATAAATAAACATTTACACATTTAGTAAAATGTTCCACTTTACAAATGTGAAAGTCTAATAATTTTATGTCGTTATACAATAATTACAGTAGTTTTTCTGTCTGAAAAAATACATCTACAACAAAGTAAAGCAAAGAGATGAAGACAGGAAACCTGTAACCAAGAACACTGCTTATAGTGTAGGAGGGTTTGTCAGATCCCGAATCAGACAGTTCAGTCAATGCTTTAGAAACACGAACCATAATGCGACTCCATAGTCTTTCAAAGAACAGGTATAGTAGTTTTCTCTAAAATAATTTAGAGGATACAAGTACAGTATCCTCCCCCTCCCCACCCTGCATCTCCAGATTTGACAGTAGAATATTTACCCTAATAAAAAAAAATTATTTAAATTTTTTTAGTCTACTGAGCCCTCTATAAACATTAGCATCTCAATATATTTAATGGCATTATTTGACACTTTTCACAATCTGTAAACCTTCCAGTCTTCATTGGTCAGTAGACTATTTGTTGTTCCACTGTCCCTGGATTCACTGCAATATAATGAGGTATTAATAGTCTTGAACCACTCTTATACCGCTTTCACACAGACCATTAAAACGGTATTAATACCGTATTTTGTAAACGCCGGTGTTGTGTGAAAGGGAAATACATCTATACGCCGGCTTAAATTAATCCTACTCGGGACCTAGTCAAAATACCGTATTAATACCGTAGCAGATTTTTGTCGATTTTGTGTGAAAGGTAAAGAGGGCGC
>JAOTQE010094569.1:0-14420 GCA_025631205.1 Nesometra sesokonis
GGTCATAACTTATATATTTCTTCAAAAGTAACAAGTTATTTTCAAAATCCATTTTTTGTCATTTTTCAAGTGACAATGCATTTTAACTAGACTTTTAAATAAATCATACTAAACCTATACCTCTCAGATTACATCATGGATGAAAATCTTGGTTAATATTTTTTTTAAATACACCGATTTCTATATCCTCATTGAATTTACTTTTATAATTTAGTAGATGTTCAAGTGAATTTTGACTAGTTTAACATCATTGAATGTTTCATTCATTGATTTAGTTTAACAATAAATGACAGTCTAAATAAAATGCTGACCAATATCTTTAATTTTGTATAATTTGGTATATTTTTGAAGTGAATTTTTTACTTCCCTAACATGTTTTTTTTTTCATTTATTGTAACAATGAATGGAAAACTAAACTTAACTTATGACTAATAACTTTGTTTTTGCTTTTATAATTTGTAGATGTTCAAACTGCTTTTGACATTGATAAATCAAATGGTACACTGACACAAGATCGTTGTTACGATGCTGCGTCCAATAAAGGCATGATAGGATACAACCTAATCATACAGACAGGCGAGCCTCTAAGACCCATCAATACAGATCTGGTAAATATAACGATGAATACTGTTATGTCCCAAGTCGAAGATTGCCGGGGCACATGTTTTTTGTCCATCTGTCTATATGTTTGTCTGTATGTTTGACAACTTCAACCTTTGTCATATTGTTTGCATCAAATTGTGTCTGACTTTGATATTTGGCATGTGTGTTCCTTTGACCAGACCTTCCTTTTGGGTTGGGGGGGGGGTGCATCCCCCAAGTTGAAGATTGCCGGGGCATACTTTTTTTGTCTATCTATCTGTATGTTTTTGTGTCTGTTGTCAACTTCAACCTTTGTCATAATGTTTGCATCAGATTACGTAGGGCTTTGATATTTGGCATGTGTGTTCCTTTGACCAGACTTCCTTTTGTGGTGGGGTTGGGGGTGCATATTGCTTCACAACCATGTCTTGTTTACATGGCTATAAGCAGTAATGATCTTATGTGGTATGATTGCACTATTGGTAGGACCTAGAATTATTCTGCTACAGTAGTGTACATTTTTAACTAATGATACTTGTTGATTAGGGGTAGGGTATTTGACCAGTTTCATGTGTCTAGCTTTATTTAACAGAGACTAGTATATTTTTAGTATTTGAGCTCTAAGAATCATTCCATTAAGAGAGTGACATACAATCATTTGTATCACACTTTAGAAACTATTCTAACCCTTGGAATTTGTGTTTGTACTATACTTGACAGTTTTTCTGAAATTTATTTATTTTTTTCAGTTCCATACTCAGAGATTGGTGAACAGTGAAGGGGTAATCAATCCTAAAGCTTTTTATAATTACCTTACTGCGTGGATCAATATTGACAAGATGTCATACGAAGTGTCGCAAGGAGCAATCCACCCGTCAGTTAAGCCTATTGCATCACATACTTTAGAAAAGTATTGTAAAACACATGGTAAGATGAATTCATGTCATATTCTATTTTAAATATTTTGTATAAAAACAAAGACCAAAAGAATATTTGTGAAATTCAACAATCATCATAATCATTGGTTTAAACAGCATTTATACTGTTGCTCTTCCCACGAATTGGCAAATCACAACTTTTGGTGTCAAAAGTATTATTTCATCATCTGTCGCCGCATTTTTAGAAGTATATTTTAGCCCAGATTATAGTTCTGAAATCAGATTAATTACTTAATTTATAAATAATGCAGCAAATACGAAGGTGACTCAATGAAATCACATTTATTTTTGACATGAAGTGATGAATCTTTTGTCATAGTGACATACATTCATACAAGAATGTAATTAAAAAAAATAGTTTAAATTCACTGTAATTTTTTTTTATCTGGTAAAACATTGGCTTTTAAAAAAAAATTTTGTTTTCAAGTATCACCAAATGAAATACAGCTTTGAAAAATTTAGAAGTATTACACATAGGAAAATATTGAATTAATTAAAATGTATCTGGCTCCAGCAAGTCTAATTTTTAGCAACTGGATCAAATTTTATTGGTACAAGAGTTGTGGATCAGAGGGCTGTATGCCCATGCTATTTTCCATGGCAGATTTTAAAATGGATTAATTTTGATTTTTGTAAACTAAAGATTGATTGGCATTTTTTATGGGTTTATTTTTCTTTGAAGATTCAAGGTGTTTTACTGCTATCATTAATTGCTATCACTTCACTGTATATCATGGGTTCTATTCATGCAAGTATTTCTATTCATGCAAGGTTATTAATATTTGAAATCCTAACAAATTTAGTGAACCAAAATAAAATAACATTTTCATTTTTTTACTAAACAGTTGCCGCTGCCAAACCGCTGAACTTCACACAGTTACCCTTTTTTGTTCACGACCTTTACACGACTGAAGATTACATCCGACTAATTAAAGAAGTGCGTAACATATCAGATCGTTATGTTGCAAAAGGCTTGCCAAACTATCCTAGTGGAGTACCATTTACATTCTGGGAGCAGTACATCAAGCTTCGTCACTACCTAATGTTGTCGCTCGTTTGTGTATTTGTTTCTACATTTATCGTCATCAGTTTGTTGCTCTGCAATCCGTGGGCAGCTTTTCTTCTGGTAAGCATTTTCGTAGAATTTTAATATAAACCACATCCAGAATAGACGTTAGTCAAAACCAGTATTAAACCTTACATTTTGTTTCGTTTTCCAGACAATTTGATTTAGGCTATGTTTCTGCAAGTAAAAATTATCTGATAAAAGTGCTGCAGAAACGGGTGTTTACCATATTCTAACAGAAAACAATTATCCGTTTCTATTCCAATAATTCACCTAATGCGATAATTTTTTACCTTTGACCTAGTGTCAACCTAGACGTTGCGTTTGCGACGATTTCACCATGGTCCCTTCAGGGTGCCAAGCAAGGAAAGAGAAAATCACCAAAAATTCACCGGAATTTAGAAAACTAACAATGCATTGTTGTCTACACTGAGTTTGCTCAGTTGAATTTTTTAAATTGATTTAATTGGATGATATTTTATCAGATAATCTGCAATTCCTGCAGAAACATGGCCTTTGAGAAAGTAAAGTTTCAGAAGCCCAATGGTTTAATGATGTCTGGTTTGAGGTGAAATATTCTATAACGAGTGATCGGTTTAAAAGAAGTTGACTATAAAACATTTGTAATCCTAATAGTTTTAAAGAATATAAATTATAAATATTGAATTTTTTAAAATTATACTTCACAGTTTGATAATGAATAACTTCTTCTTCTCCTTTCGGCTTTTCCCATCAGAGGTCACCACAGCAAACAAGTCTTCTCCACCTTGTCTTATTCAATGCGTCATGCTCATTTACACCAATTTCCTTATCCATATACCTCCTCTTTGGTCTTCCTCTTTTCCTTTTACCTGGTAGCTCCATTTCCAACATTCACCTTCCGATGTACTCTGTGTCCCTTCTACACACATAGCCATACCATTTCAGTCTTATCTCTCTCAATTTGTCCCCAAGTTTTCTTACAAGAGCAGATCCTCTGATGAAAACATTTTTGATCTTATCCTTTCTCGTTACCCCAAGTAAGAATCGTAGCATCCTTAATTCTGCAACCTCCATCTCTTCCTCCTATCTTTTGGTTAGGTCAACTGTCTCCAAACCATTTGATAATGGATTACAATATCTATTAATCTATCTGTTGTTTATGATGTTGGATTGCCTTAAAAACTGTATTTGTAAAATTGATGAAACTGATGCATAATTAACTTTACCATTGTTTTTTTCTAAATTGATAGGTTTTGGTACTGGTAATGGTTACTATAGAACTGTTTGGTTTTATGGGTTTCATTGGTGTTAAGATGAGTGCTATACCTGCTGTTACTCTGATTATATCTGTTGGAATTGGTGTGGAGTTCACTGTACATACGCTTTATGTAAGTTTAAATCGTTTTAGTTAATAACAATAACAAAAATAATGGTACTTACAGTGCTTATTGCCAAGGCTCTAAGCACTACACAATAGGCCTAAAATTTGTTGCCCAAGCCTGACCTACCCAGAATCTTGAAAATCAGCATCGGCCCTTTTTTGGTTCCTACTAACAAAATAGGAGCCCTTGCAATTTATATGTTACACTGATGTCATCATAGTAAAAAGACAAATGTAATTTTTCAATCAGCTGATAGTTAAAAATTTCAACATATTATTGGCAACTGGTTAAGTAAAATGGCTAGTGAAAACTGCATCAGGCTAGTGAATTTTAATTTTTATTAGCCCAGTTGGCTAGTGAATACAAGTGTAAAGCAGTTGCATTCACGCATTGTAGATTAAGTTGTCACAGACATGGGCTATTAGAATTGCTTGTGGGCTAGTGAAATATAATGTCAACTTGCGTAGTGGACTAGTCAAAACTAGTGGACCTTTCGGATTTTGGAATACGCTCCGTACCACTGAGCCTGATGTCCATAATCATCATCCTGATGATGACATAATTTATGTCGAAATATTGAATCTTGTCACGATGGCGTGTATCTCATTGCTTGGAGTATGCATTATACTTTCCTGCTCTTTATAGTGTTATAGTAGTTTTCTGTTTTTTTACTCAAACTTTATTAATTTTACAGGCTTTCCTGACATCAATTGGAGATCATGATCGAAGGGTTTCCATGGCGTTGATAAGCACATTTGCTCCTGTCGTAGATGGTGGTATTTCAACTTTGCTTGGTGTTATTCTGCTCTCTCGTTCAGATTTTGAAATTGTTGTAATGTAAGTTATCAACCCTGACTTTTTCTAAACAAATATGTTGTCTTTCAAATTGTATCATAATGCATAAAGTCAAATGAATAGTTTGTTTAATTAGTTTTCAATTTTTAAAAATTACTTGAAATATTAATAATGAAAATGCAATTTATCTATTTAAAAGTACACTGGAACCCCTATTTTACATACCTAAATTTTATGAACTGTAAATTTTATATACCACAAAAATCAGCTAAAAATGCTGAAGTATTATGTATTAAACTTAAATGTAACTGGATATAATGTGAAATTATGTGTTAAATTTAATAAATACCAATTTAAGAATTAAGATCTCCAAAAAAGTAGCACTAATAAATAAATGAGGTAATAAACAAACAAAACTTATACAGAGATGCAACTCGGTTTTACCAACCCTCATTTTTACATACCCATTCAGATCTCAAATATGTCAAATCGAGGTTCCACTGTGAAATATCCTGGCATGATTTTAATGTAAGCATATGTAGGTTTATTGCCAAAATTATAACATGTTTATAAGAAATGTTGAAAAATACGGAAGAAAACTTTAAGGAGTCATGAATTTACGGCAGGTCGGAGAAATTGTATATTGATGCAAGCATCTGGTTTGCTTCTTTGTTAATGTAAATGCATTCTATTAGTTAACAAAGAATAAATCTTACTTGTCAAGTCCTCAATTGAAACCAGTTTAGCAACTTTGAAATACTGACCCCCCACAAACGCACTTCCTGACCCTTGACCCCCACTATTAATTCCAAGCACCTGACCTCGTTTCATGCTTACAACATTTTTTTATCCTGAAAACCACATCAGACTTAAGATTGATTAGAAGTCCTATTTCATCCCTGTAGCTACACTGTCTGTAATAAAATAAAAAAAGAATCAAGGTTCGTGATTTTTGAGTAATTAGCAGAGGATCCCGAAGCAGGCAATTTGCTAAGAAAACGTTTTGTGGCTGATGGCTGTTGTCATGTGTTTTCTAATCGCTAAAGCTGGTGTCTTGTGCATGTTCACTGCAATGGTATTAAAGCTGCGGAATTTGCCTACAGGCTTTGTTTATTTAGAAAATAAGAATCGTCAGTGTTTACTGAGCTTGTCAAGCTACACCTTTGTATCTTAAACTGCTCCAGGATCATATGAAATTATCATGACATTTTTACTTGCCTTTCAAAACATGAAGTTATTTTTTAGATTCTTAAAACGACATGTCTTTATGTAAGAGTTTTCATCATTGTAAATTAACAGATAAAATAAAAAAAAGTTTTATGAATCAAGAAAATCAATTGTAATATCTTTGTATTGCACTAGTGGATATCTAATAATTATTCATTCCACAGTAATATTTATTTAATAATGAACACCTCAAAACCTAATAAAAGTTACAATTGTTTAAATATGTAATGTTACAACAAAAATAGATTTTCAACATTAACTTGCATATTTTGAAGAAATATATTCATTCATCCATTATTTTATTTCCATGTACAATGTAACAAAACATACATAAATAATAAATAAACCCTATACTTCTCACATACTTGAATTTTTACTCACAGTGCCAATATATTAATTTACATCATTTTTTGTACAGGCTGGTATTGGGAAGCATGTTTTTGATTCAATTAAAACTATTTCTATTACGCTAGAAATTAGAGTACTTTTTAAAATATTTACCCCGATATTGTAATATTCTGTGCTAAAAATAAGCAAAAAAACATCAAAATAATGGTGAAAGCTTTTGTTTTTTGGTCATTCCTCTCTGTAAAATCTCTTTAAACAATTTTAAATGCACTAATTTCAATTCTTTTAAGTTATTAACTTTGGTGGTATGCACTTCAATTTGAGCAAATTAATTTTAAATTTAGGTTGATAAATTTTTACTCATGTTTGGCCATCTTTAAAGTTAACTTTACCTTTGTCAGATAATTTTTAAGTCAAATTTATTTTCTATACCACATTGATGTGTTTTGCATTAAATAACAACCTTGAAGATTTTTTTTCGAATTTAAATTTGCTCTGTGTCACTTTTGATTAAAGTTAGGCAAGTTTGACTATTGAAAGAAATGTGTATTTTCTACTATAAACTGAAGTTGGAATGGTAAACCTTGTATTGTTGTTTTTCTGTTTAGGTATTTCTTTGAGGTTCTGTCTGCTCTTGTTGTGATTGGACTTCTGAATGGATTAGTACTCTTTCCAGTGTTACTATCTATAATTGGGCCAGAAGCTGAAGTTCGACCACACCACCAAGCAACCAGGCTGGCCACTCCATCTCCTCCGCCGTCCCCAGTACAGGAACGTAATTATATCACAAGACAGTATGATAGAAACTGTGATAGAAGGCATGATTTCACACGTATGTCCGTCTCTGGAATGCGGGATAATAGACGAAGGCAAATGCAAGAGGAACATGTTGAGATTTTACCACCAGAAGTAGTGGTTGAAAGTTTGCCCAAAGGTTATAGGGTATGTTAATATCATTGTTTTTCTTTCGTGAGGTTATGGAAGTTTAAAAGAGCCTTCCAGATGTTCATGTGACTAGGTTACATATCTTATCATGTGTACTTATGTTAAAATAGATGTATTTTGTCAACTAAAATCATCTAGTCTGAATGATGTATACATGAGTTTTTGGGATCTCGTCATCCGTTCATTTTTGCTAACTTTAGGTTAAATACGAGATCTTGGATCTGGTCGTGCAGGCCTAATCATCTTTTCTGAAAGATATATTAATCCGTTGTATCTTCATCTGATTGTTTTTGTTAATTGATTTAGGTATGAGATCCGAGATTGGCTCATCTAATCATCTCTTTCATATGTATACAAAAATTAATTGTTCTAAAATTGTGTAATAAAAATACATCTGACAGGATGTTAACATACAAACTATCACCAACAGGGTCAGTGTCTTAACCATTGAATTAGTATTTTGTTAATATCATTTTAAATATTTTTATCCAATGGTCTATAACAATCACACATTTTATTTAATTATATCATTCAACAAAGTTAAAAATATAATCCCTCACTGTAAAATACAATGTTCTGAAATATTTGTATAATGTGATGAAGAATTAAACTTAATAACTTCTAAGGATCTAAAAAATAGGAGGCAAGCATTTTGTCACTAAGCTGCAGCCTCACTCAAATATTGAGTAAAATGTACAGCTTTAAATTTGTATGTAATTTTTTTTCCTGCAGACAAGGCATTCATCTCGGCGTCATTCCCACAGAAGATCACAACGCGCACATCGGGATTCACGTTCACATCGAGATTCACGTACCTTTAACACATCTATGCATTCAACACCACCTGTAACACGATCTCGGCACGAAACTACTGTTACCACAACTTCATGTGTACGAATAGTTCATGGTTGTGTTGATGATGTTGAAAACCAAAACTTCTACAATACTGGAAAAGGAGATTTAAAGATTGAAGAATTGGAATATAATGTTGATGATGTTGATTCAACAATGTAAATTGTAAGTATGTGTAGTTGTCATCATTATTTTTAGTTTTGTTTTCGTAACATACTATTTTATCTTTCTTAATGTAACAGTTGTTTTAAATGTTGACAGTATCATGGTTTTCCGTCTTCCTCAAAATGACTGATTTCGGGTTTTGTGACGTGGTGTAGTATCTATGCTGTTGAAATCCTGAAAGCTTCCCTCCACAAATCTTGGTTATGTGACAGCCATTGTGTTTCTGCCCCCTTTATCCCCTGTCTGCTTCTTCTTCTCTTTAGCGATCAAATTTAGTGCTAAAAATGACAATTTACCAGTATAAAGTTTGTTTTACTGAAAAATAGTTATGATATAATTTTGATCATCGTATATTTTTTGCCCTCTTTTACTCTTTAGTATTAAAGGGGATGAAAGAATGCTCATAGAGGAGTTAAAAAGATATTTGGGGCCAAAACTATTCCAAAACTATTCCAAACCCATGCCTGAAAAGTTTTTTTGGACAATTTACCAGTAAAAATGTTTCAACTGGGGAGAACACTGCATTATGGGTCTGGAGAATATGGGAATATTCTTGTTCTTATTCTTTTAAAATATAAATATATTTTTTTAATTAATTTTCAGATATTTTAGAATATCGACGATTGTGTGTGAATTGATTTGCTGCCATGATGATGAAAAAAAATCCTTGGATTTTGATGCCGACAATCTCCAGCCTTGGTGCTAGCCAGTATTACTTGTAAAATGGTGCTAGCCGGTATCACATGTAAAATTTGTACAGCGTATATGAATATATATTTATTTATTTATGATATTAAAATTAACATATAAAGATAATGTTTCTATAATAATTTTACTTATCCCCCACTCTTTAATATTTTAATGTGTATATACTGTTCCTAAGTGTGTTGGTATGTACATAAGTAGATATTTTTTTCAAAGGGTGTAAGAATATATTTAAATTTATTGGTGCTTGATGGAATATTTGGTTAGATGCTCTAAAATGACAATAAACAGCCACGATATGTTTTATTGCTACCTCATTTGAAACTGGAGACAGTAGTAATGTTAAAATGACTTATCTACAGAATAACCATGTTTAACAACACTTTTGACTACACATCAAACCAAATATTTTCTAAACTTGCTTCAATATTTCGTTTCTTCCAAATTGTACAGATAGAGTAACAACACAGTGTAAATATTTTTATTAAGTATGTGGGTAGAGTCTGAAGATCCATTTTTTATCGGGTCACAGTTTTAGGTTTAAGCATGGGGATTCCATGGTTTGAATGTTTTATACAAAAATAAGACTTTTTGAGTCAGGCATGATATTAAACGTTCCCTTTATGAAAATATACATGTTACTTGGAAACAAACACCTTGCTAAACCTTATTCAGTATTAATTGTTTAACATTAACGTTTAATATTAACATTTCTGAAGAATTAAAATGGCATTTTTTTAAATGGCATTTTAGATTTTAAATTACCTTGGTTAACATAGGAACTGGTGTACTGTTAATGTGTTTTGAAAATATACCAACTAGAGAATTATTACAAAAAAATTACAAATTTTGAACTTTTATTTCAAAGTAGAGGGACGGAGTTGTTTTAAAGATGAGGATGTCATTGTGTGTGATATGAGATGGATTAATACTATTTTGCAAACATTAAATAACAAATTATGATTATTATTTTATTATTTAAGTGTATTTTTTAGAAGGTGTCTCAGGGAAATTTTACACAAGTTGGGTCTGTATGTTAACAAAATTTAACTGGAAGATAATTGTTCTTGTTAAATATTGTTTCCTGTGTTTTCAATACTGGTGTCTTCAGTACAAAAATATTACATTTCATATTACAGTTTTTTATACTTTGCATTTTATCTTTGGAACAATTTTATATACAGTAAGGTTGTCAATGTACTTTGAGGGCAGTTTACTCATTTTGATTACACACTCAGTACTTGGTGTTTCTATACTTAGAAAAGTTGGTTTTAACTTTTGAATTTTATACTAAGAGTAAAATACACAGAAGGGTAAAATGACTGCCTACAGATCTGGTAGTAAAATTGTTACATACAATTTGTTTATTTTATTAATTTAAATATGTGTGGGGAAATTTCACACAAAAGGGTACATGACACAGATTTTCAAATCAGTCTTAACCTTAAAAAGATGGTATCATATTTAAGAAGAAAGTTTGCAAGTTTAATTTATAATATTTATTCCAATATCAAAACACAACAATAGCCATGTCTACACGACAGGAAGATCATCCTGATTAGGCACTCTTATCAGATAGTAGCCATGTCTACACGACAGGGAGATCATCCTGATTAGGCACTCTATCAGATAGTATCAGATAATAACGGAGTTAGGTGACCGTGTGTACGGAAGTAGTAACTCCGATAATCGGATCACTAATCGCGAATAGCGTCAAGGTTAACTCCGTTATTTATCGGACTTAAGCGTCACTATTCGCGATTAGCTCACAGTTTGATGACAACACATGTGTTTTCTTAACCTTGATGCTGATATTTTTAATGGAGTTAACTATTGTGAAGACGCACACCGTGACCTCCACTGAAAATTATCGGAGTTACTCATCCGATAGAAGTTACCGTGTAGACATAGCTTATATCAGATAATAACGGAGTTAAATGACCGTGTGTACGTAAGTAGTAACTCCGATAATCGGATCACTAACCACGAATAGCGTCAAGGTTAACTCCGTTATTTATCGGACTTAAGCGTCTCTATTCGCGATTAGCTCACAGTTTGATTGACAACACATGTGTTTATTAAACTTGATGCCGATATTTTTAACGGAGTTAACTATCGTGAAGATGCACACCGTGACCTTGACTGAAAATTATCGGAGTTTACTCATCCGATAGAAGTTACCGTTTAGACATGGTTAATACCTGTTATTTAATACTTTCTAAGAATACTTAGTTTTAACTTTGTAATCGTGAAATGTTATACAATAAGAAAATGCATGTCTGTTAGTAAAATGTTATAAAATTTATATTTTAGTATGTAAATGTTAATTTTAATTGGTTCATTTTAGAACTAATTGTTTGTCATAGTTTAATGAATGTTTGTCTTCCCATTGTTTTTATAATGTGTGTGAATTCTGTTTTGGTATCTTTACTGCTGTTGGTGGCTGTAATATGCCAGTTATTTCAACAGCTCTCTACAGAGCTTGAATTTGTTGTTAAATGTAAATATGTCGACCCTACTTATTTATATATTTTTCCTTCAATGTCAAGTTTATTTCGAGTGCAATATGAGGTGAGAAGAGCCAGTGGGCAATACTTAATTGTTTAGCTTGCGCTTAAAATATTTTCAGAATGTTGAATCACAAACAGTTTGCTGTATGCAGTATGGTTTGTACTGTATAATCAGTGTAATGAATTCATGCCTTGCACTCTTTTGTTTCCAATTTTGTGAATTTTGTATTCAATATATTTAAAATTAATCGAGTTGTATAATATACGTATAACCTGCCATTTGTCAAGTATGGTTTTAATTTCTTTATATACACAATTGTACTTCATGCAATTGAAACAACGATATTGTAAAATCTTGATAAGCTACAGACTTATAACAACTATAAACAATACTAAACATTTATTACAGCACTCGTACTTGGAGAAAATTTAATTTTCAATCCAATAATTTCATTTAATAGACTTCTGATACTATAATATATTTTAAAGATTAAGTACTTAAATTAGGGAGTTAAGCCTGTTTTCCTGTCGATCATTGAGTTGCGGCAAGTTGCGTTGAGTTGAAAGTCGTTGAAGTTGAGATAGGTTCAACTTTAACGATTTTCAACTCAACGCAATTCGCCGCAACTAAACGATTGACAGGAAAACAGGCTTCATAGTACACTTTAATATTATTATTAAATACTTGGTTAAATAATTTTACAGTATTCAGTGACAAGTTGCCTGTCAAAAAAACCTATTAAAAATTTATATGGTTGTTGGTTTCTTTAATTCATATTCTTTGCTTTTTTTTCCTCCATGATGTTCTCACTTTTTCTTTGCTTGCTTGCATTTTGCGGGATTCTTTTCTTTTGCGCAAACATAGTAATCAGGCGACTTTTTTACCGATACAGTATTAGTACCCAGGGTTTGGTTAAAGTGACGTCAAATGTATCGTCTGCCAACCCTGTTGTACATTTAAGTAGTTAAGTTACTATGTAACCTTGATATAAGTAGGTACACCTATCCTATTTGTGAATGTATAAAAAAAATTGTCAATATACATATATTCATATTGGAGTAGCATCATGGGCGTCGGCAAGGTTTTTGGTTTTTAAAAGTGGGGTCGAATTTAAATGTGTAGAGTACAGAGAATAGCCCAGGGGTCAGTGGCCACCAAGAGCCCGCTGAAAGCACCGACATACTGATAGCGGTCAAATACGCGCCTTCATGGTTCTTGAAGATTTTATACGTTGGTGGGAGCTATGATCCTCAAATCTTCACCTCCCCCATCTTTGCACAACTCCCCCTCTTGCCGCCGCCCACGAGAATACAAACTGGTCCAAAGACATTAGTTGGATGGCTTTTATATGACCATTGTTTAAAAATATACATATATAAATATGATCTACTTGACAATTATTTGAATCTTATGTAAAACTGCCAGTTTGTCCCAAAACACGTAATTTTTAAATATTCTACGTGGTTTTGGTTGGTGAATTGAGTTTCTAATACTATTGAAAGGATAACTGAAATCGGATAAGTTATCGAGAAGTAGAATGTAAATGATATATATATGAGATAAACTGTAATTAAACTTATTGATGTTTGTTAACCAGAATTGTTGGTGAATAAAGAGAAAAGTAAAATAATACAAAGTAGTTTAATTTCTCTTGTTTTAAATTCTGTAAAAATCACGATTGACGTAGGACTAAGAAACATCGTAGAACCGACTGTTTTGTCACCTTTTTCTAAAGTGGTGGATCCTTCCATACCACTGGCTCACTCAAGTCTATCAGTGATTTGTTTTTCAGCGCCTCTAAGTCATGTATCCGCCCCTGGTTTATCAGATTTTCTCGCTGTTGGTCCCTATAGGGTACAAATTCGCACCCACCCAACGTCAATCCTGCATACGGCCCTGTATATTAAAGAAGACGTATATGTGGATAAAATACAAAAACTAAACCTTACTATTTAAAATAAAACATTTAAAAACACAATCAATTTAAATATTTTTACAGGAATTTACACAGATATATCTACACATTCCTGTAAGTGGCGATTGATTTTCGCTGTTGGTCTGTTGTTTCAAATAAATAGTGTACTTTATACTGTAAAAAGAAAACTGTACATTAGTAGGACACGGTACATGGTAATAGGATAGAACAAACAGCACGGTAATACACGGACGTTATCGTCAAAATAATTTTTCCAGTTTATATAAAGGGGTTGACAATAGACAAACAGGTTTATAAAAAGCCCGTAATTTTGGGCCATTTATGTGGTTTTCCTCATTTTTCCACTGTTTTGGGCGATTCTTTATCGTATTTTCTAGTAGGGGCCTATCTCTTGCGTAAATTGTGATGTGTAGGCCTACCTTTGTCTGTGCTTGAGAATTTTTAATGTTTTTTTTTTTACCGTGACGAGAAATAAACGCTATAGTATGCGTGAGACTTTCAAAATAGATTCCCATGTGTGAGACTCAAATCTAATTAATGCGTGAGAGTTGGCAGGTGGGCCTACTGTAGGTGCTAACCAGATAATAGTGAGGTTTTCCAATTGACGAAATACGTACGAAAACGATACGTCACACTTCCATTTTTGAAAGTTGCTACATTATGTTAAAAATATGGCCTTTTTTAAGTACGAATTGATTGATTGATGATCGTCGTAAAATACGGACCAACTGCGTGACGGATATTAAAGGTGTTCATTTAAACGTTACAAGAATTTATAACATATCCGTTTTCGTTTCCGTATTTCGTGAAGTTTCGAAACCTTACTAATGTAGATGCAACATAATACGAGGGTGACGCACGAGCACCCATCGTGTCGCGCATACACGCCCAGGGGCGGATCCAGATTTTTGGAAAAGGGGGGGGACATACCATTTTTATTGTTTTTGGGTTTCCACCATCTACTGCGGATACATTTTTCTAGGCCC
>JAOTQE010094580.1:0-14420 GCA_025631205.1 Nesometra sesokonis
GCATCATTGGTAGTAAATTCACAACGTATGAAAGTGCCCTGGTCGAGCTTGGGCTTGAGAGGCTTTCTGAACGCAGGACATACATGTTAAATTGTGGTAGTAAGGAGTAAATACAGTAGATAAAGGCAACCATCAGTATTTGATTAAAATATTACAGTAGATTTTGCATACCTTGCACATAATGCATCGGACCTGTTTTGGGTGCTTTACGCATAATTTTTCTCAGGCAATAACAGAATTCTAATATTGTACTGTAAGGTTTATTCAGTATGTTTGTTCTTACAAAAATTAAAGAGGCATGTTAATTGAGATTGTAGGTCAGTTTAGGTTGTAGTTTTGTAAACATTCCTCCAATATAGTGGAATAGTCCACCCTTGAAGCAAAGATTTCTGCATATCTCAGTAACATCTAGTGTACAGAAACAAATTTAGTGATTGAAGCCCATCTGTAAATGCATCATTGGTAGTAAATTCACAACGTATGAAAGTGCCCTGGTCGAGCTTGGGCTTGAGAGGCTTTCTGAACGCAGGGAAAAACTTTGTTTAAAATTTGCTCTTTCTGCCTCCAAATCTGTATGGCACTCTCATTGGTTTACGTTAAATGACAAAAAGCACACAATGACTCTCCGTAATTCTAACGAATATAAAAACTTAAAAATGCAAAACAAAAAGATTCATGAATAGCCCAATTCTGTACATGACCAAAATTATGAATTCACATACAAGTTGTCCCTGCTGTTAGTCTAGTCTCTACGCCCAGGCTCGCTCAGTGCACACTCAATTTTTATTAATAAATATTTTTTTACTACATACATATATATATTTTAAATTGCTTGTAATTACGTGTTTTTTTAATTAGTGATTTTATACGATTGTTAATGTAACTTACCTCTTTTTGTGTCGCAATTCAGTTTGTACTGCAATGACCAAAATGTATATTTTCCTTGTAATGTAAATTTCTATGTATATTTATTGACGAATAAAAGACCAGAAATATTTAGTCACTCTAATGGACAACCATCACAAAAAAAAAAACGAAATTCATCATTTGACATTTGACACAAAAAACAGTGGCCATACAAAATTCACTTTGGTGAAAAAAACAAAATCTATATTTAACATTAAGTTTAGAAGAGCAATTACAATTATGAACATTTAATGACAATGGCAGTGATCTACAATGTAATAAAGAGTCAGACAGGTCAAAATTATTCTGAATATGGTCGTGAGTACAAGTTCTTACAGTACAGTGTTTCAAAATTGTATTGCCATTAAGATTGGTTTGTTTTACCCAATTTTGCCTAATCTGAAAAAAAATTCTCAAATGATGGTATGATCAGCAAAGTGGGCAGGGGAGAGGATCCAGGATTTTGATTTGGGGGTGGGGGGCCCTTAAATCCTGATTTTAGATTTGACAAGCTAAAAAAATCTGCTTACATTAACAGGTCTAACTTTGCATCTAGGGTCATTATATATAGCTGCTGAGCATCTTTGATTTTATTCATTGATTGTCATTGTCATATGCCAACACACTTTTGGACTAGATGATCAACGAAACACATAAAAATGTCAAATTTTCAGAAAGTTTATACAGTCCTCGCAAATCAAAAGCTCTCTTTTTCTATCATTGATGTGAATTTTCACTGAAGGAATGGATTTTAAGAGTAGGTGAAAGTCACAAATGGTCAGGCCTGGGTGTAACTGCCCATAACAAGGACTTAAGAATACCCACTGCGTATACCGTAGCATCATACAATGCTACTACAATACCCGAGTACAATTGTCATAAAGGGATCTAAATGGATCAGGCAATGAATATACACGGATGTATGACATTGTTTGGGACATTCCAAACAAAAGGGGTAGATGATGCCATCCTATGGTCTGATGACTTGGAAAAAAACCAGGCGCGGATCCAAGGGGAGGGGGGCCCCGACGGACCCTGGCCCCCCCCCCCCTTTTGAAACCAAAAAATGTATTTTCTGCACCAATTTTTAATAAAACAGGCAACCACGCCCACCCGGATCTGGAGGTTGGCCCCCCCTTTCAGAGGATCCTGGATCCGCCCCTGAAAACTTTTTTTCCTGGATATTTCTGGAAGAAAACCTAGCCAAAACACATTTTAATTCTCTCGATTCTCAAGAACATCTGTCCAACAATGTCAAAAGCACTTGAATGCCATTATGGATTTTTGGTTCTGGTTCGGTTTGGTAAACCAAGTTGTTTACTGTACGCCTTTTCTGTGACTGATCGGATGTCACCCTTTCGACATATTTTGAAACCTAGAACACCGTTCAAAGGACAACAATCTGCAACAACTGTTTGATGAGTCAAATCCATCATAACAAAGGATGGCATTCTTAAACAAAATGAGACCTACTTGTCTTGATACTACGGAGCTTTCGATCCATGACGGTAGACGGGAGAAGGACGGTAAATTATTGAAAAATATGTCTGCGCATGCGTAAAGTTCAATATCCACCGTCTCATTGAACTTCAACAACGGTCTTTTCTTGATTTAACGTTCGGTCTAAAAATATGACGGAGAGAGCGCCACGCAGTTAGCCGGGAACGAGCGAAGGCTGAAGTTTGTGTGTGTGACGAGTTTAACGCAACACGGATGGAAAGTAACTCAAATTCTCGCTTGTTGGTGAATAACATACAACACCAAATGGTTTCACGCACGATAGGCCTACGTAAACGTGGCATTTTCAAATCCTTTCCTATCGCTTAAGATAGACTCGAGAAAGTTTTAGTTTACCTCGATACTTGAGGGCGTTTGTGTGCGCCGCCTACAGCCGCCGTCGTCACAGGAGGTGAGTGACCTAAACAAGTTTTGTAACAGGACGGGAGGCCTATATGACGGTGAGTTATTCTCCGTACTCATTGCCTACTGTCATGGATCGAAAGTTCCGTATTGACTCGTCCAAGACGGGTATCTGCTTCTGGCTTCTTCAGAAGCATTGTAAATGTCTGTTAAACACTCCATACTGCTGTAATAAAGTTTAGAGGATCATGCTGGGTGGCAGCTGATAGACAAAAGATTAAGCTCATCATAACTGTTGACAGTAAACCTCAACTTAAAATATTTGGTGATGGTAATTGGAGGACATCCCTAACAGTGAAAGAGAAGACCTGAAAGAGAAGACACTTCTGACATCAATGTCCTGTTAGGCACTAACTGACGTTGTCGATGACCCTTCAACATCAGCTGATTGGCACTACGTCTTCGAAGAGATGATGGTGGTCACCTCCAAATCTGCAATACAGTATTCTAAAATATTTGTACTGTAGGCGCATCACCAGTGACCAGGGTAGGGCTGAGGTAGCTATGCCTGCCTGCCCTATGTTTTGGGTCTGCCCCTGCTCAACACATTCCCTTTAAAAAAATCCTGATGTAGGGCTTGAGAGGTCCCACATTAACAGGGAACTATTAACAACCAAATTGAGCCAAACAGGGGCGCACAAATTACGTGTAAAAATATGCAGCAGTCTCCCTCAGATCCTAAAACATCAGGTGGTTATTAGTACACTACATTGAAAAGACATCTTCCTAATGAACTCATTAGTAGACATGTAAAATTTAATTCATTATACTGTAGTACACTCCTCTTCTTTACCATTTTACTTACTATATGTAAAATTTACTATCAAATTTCTGGTTTTATTTAGTAGTTCAGTAATACTAATATATTGCTCAAAAGTCCAACCCTCCTTACCTTTCACCACCACCATCACCACCTCCTCACCCCCTCCTTACATTTCACCACCACCATCACCACCTCCTCACCCCCTCCTTGTGAACAAACCTTACAATTCTTAAACATGAGTGACCACATAAATACATGCTGTACGTTCCGTTCAATGGAGTATAGCTTAGTTTGAGCTTGTTTTGAAAAAAAATTGCATAGTTTTCAATAGTAGTCTCAGAGTTAATGAATTTCAGAATTCCGTGTACAAAATAGAGTAGCCCCACTATAAGAGCTATCAGATAAAACAAGACTCAAAAATCCGCTTTGAAATATATGCATAAATAATGAATATCAGAATTCTCATGTCTTCACTTGACCAGTTTTCATTTTCAACCTTTTCATTTACAAATAATTTCCAGCTCCAGCGGTGTGTAAATCGACTGTAGTACACTTCACTAGTTCAGGTGTTTCCATGTAAATTTCAACGTTTCCTGGTAGGACTGCAACAGACATGTATAATACGGCCCTAACACCAACTGTGAGACATCCGTCCCCCATACGCTAACAAGATATTTGACTTTATTCAAATCTACATTGTGAGGAATCGAACCAATAATGTGATTAATAATGAAAATAATAAGGTTCATAGTGTTTACTGATAAAAATTCATGAGAAATATTAAATTATTTGTAACACAGAACATGTGTGAAATAGGCAGATAGGAAATTGGCAGGTAGTAAAAAACAAGTGTTGGCATCTATGATGTGATTAACCATTTTGATTACATTTCTTATTACCACGATGCTTCTAATAAAATGCCTTTTAGTTGTGTATCTATGGTCATATAAATATAAATATAATTTCCACATTAATGTTTTCTATTCTGCTTTTATCCTCTTCGTTTTCAGTAAATTTCTTTCCACAATAATTACATTCATGACCTTTCTTCTGTGTGTATAAGTAAATGTTGATCAAAGTTACTGTTTTAAGTAAATGTTTTCCAGTATGTTCCTATTCACATGGCTTTTCTACTGTATGATTTTTATATGTGAATGCAATCCACCATTTTGAGTAAATGTCTTTCAACAATGTTCACATTCATAACAGCTTATCATCTGTGTGTATCCTTATATGTTGTTGTAAATAACAATTTTTATAAAATTTCTTTCCACAATGTTCACATTCATGTGGTCTTTCACCTGTATGTATTCTTTTATGTGTATGTAAAGTACTACTTGAATTAAAACACTTTCCGCAATGTTCACATTTATAGGGTTTCTCTCCTGTGTGTATTCTTAAATGTGTTTTCAAGTCCCAATTTCGAGTAAATTTCTTACCACAGTGCTCACATTGATGTGTTTTCGCTCCTCTATGTATCCTAATATGTTGAAGTAAATAACTATTTGAAGTGAAGCAGTTTCCACAATGTTCACACTTAAAAGGTCTCTCTGCTATGTGTATGTTCAAGTGTGTTTTCAATTCACCATTGCGACTAAATCTCCTACCACAATGTTCACATTCATATGGTTTTTCTCCTGTGTGTGTCATAATATGTTGATTTAATTGACTATTTTGAATAAATTTTCTTCCACAATGTTTACATTCATATGGCTTTTCTCCTTTGTGTATCTTTAAATGTTGATTTAATCGACTATTTTGTGGAAATGTTTTTCCACAATGTTCACATTTATACGGTCTTTCTCTTGTGTGCATCTTCAAATGTTGCTGTAAATGACTATTTGTAATAAACAATTTTTTACAATGTTCACATTTGTTGAGTTTTTCTTCTTTATGTACTCCTAAATGTGTTACCAATTCCCCAATACTGGTAAATTTCATTTCGCAATGTTCACATTCATATGGCTTTTCAGCATGAGTCTTTAAATGTTGTTGTAAATGAACATTTTTAGTGAATTTCTTTTCACAATGTTCACATTTATAGGGTTTCCCTCCTGTGTGAATCCTCAAATGCTGAAGTAAGTTAATATCTAGAGTAAATTTCTTTCCACAAATATCACATTCATATGGCTTTTCTCCTGTGTGTATCTTTAAATGTTGATTTAAATGATTCTTTTGATTAAATGTTTTTCCACATTGTTCACATTGATAATGCTTTTCTCCTGTGTGTATATTCACATGTCGTCGTAAATTGCTACTTCGAGTAAATTTTTTACCACACTGTTCACATTGGTATGGTGTTTCTCCTGTGTGAGTCTTTACATGTTCATGTAATTGACTATTATGAATAAACAATTTTCCACAATGGTCACATGTATACAGCTTTCCTCCTGTGTGTATCCGTAAATGGACCTTCCAAGTAGTACAATGGATGAATGTTTTTCCACAATAATTACATTCATATGAGTTCTCTTTTGCATGTAGATGAATTTGTTCTTTTACAGTGTGAGTAAATTTCTTCCCACAATGTTCACATTCATTATGTTTTTGACCTGTACGTGTCTCCAGTGTTTTGTTACCACAATGTTCACATTCATATGTGGCCTTTTTATGTGTCATTAAATGTGCTTTTAAAGCACTGGGGCAGTTATATTTCTTTTCACAATGTTCACATTTATATGTTTCTGACTGCAAACCCTGTTCACCTTCATATTTATGTTCAGTGCTTTCAGTTTCTTCAAAATTCTCATCTACAAAAAAAGAAAGGAATAAAATAGTAATAATAATTCGGCAACCATAACTTCTGAAACCCGTCATTAATACTGAAATTTAACCTAAATTTTTTCAAAGCAAGAAAAAATACTTCCACTATAATTTGTTTTAATTTCATTGTTTTTAATAACCTCAGTTTCAAATAAAATACACTGTACTACTTTTTTTTTTTAAGTGATTACAATATCCATTAAAATGGTCAAAAACCAATCGTAAGGTGTAGATCTTAATTTTGAAAATGATAAGATTAACATTAAAAAGAGAATTTCTTCAAAATACATAATTAAGTTTAAAACTCATCTAAAATTAATTTTAATTTGTTAAAAATATTTCTAAGATAAATATATAGACTTACGATACTGTGTTTAAAAATCAAGTTAAATTTTCAATGAGATTAAAATTCTTTAAGATTGTTGAAAAAAGTGTTAAAATTTAAAGTTAATTTGTCACGAAAATCTACTGTACAGGCAAACACTCCCATAGTCTAGGAAAATTATTAAAAACAGAAAATTCTAGTTCTAGTAGTAGTAATATATTAAAAGTAGTAATATATTTAAATGTCAATAGTGAGCATTCATGGCTTTGTAGTAATTTTGTACAAATTGTATGGTCTACTGTATACCTTCCAAAAAATAACTTTAAAAATCTCTGTTTGTTTGGTAATCTCGCTAAATGTTTACTTGAAAACATCTAAAATATATGTGAAGTGGTTTCATATCGGGTGTATACAATGGCTACCAAAAGAATTACACAAGAAAAAGACTGGTCTGAAGTCTACGACCTACTGATGTTGGTGAGTATATTTTCAACTTCATCTAGATATCGACAGAACCGTTCACCTATGACTTTAGTACTGAAACATAGTGGGAATTAGCTAACTGACTAAACAAAAGTGAAAAATGGGTAGTTAACTGCATTTTAACTGGATTAGTACATTTTACTAACTGGAGTTGTTTCTATTTCATTTCAGCGCATCCTGGTAGGACTGCAAGAACCATGTATAATACGGCCCCTAGTATTAACTGCGAGTCATCAGCATTCCTTCCATATGCTTAACAGACAATCTAATAAGCCATTCACATCCACATTGTGAGGATTTCAACCAAAAACTTTAGGATTTTCCAACCATGAGGCTCATTTTGTGGTTAGACCTCAGACTTTTTGATGGTAATCTCCATTTTTCAGTGACTTTCTTTCCACAAAACTGATATTCATAGGACTTTTGTGACAAAGTTTATCTATTTCATGAAAGAAAAATATCAGCTAGTGATAATTTGTGAAAAATGTCTCAAAATAATATGTTAATTTGTATCCAAACTAGCATAATAGTTGCATTGACTACACATTTAACTTGGAATAATGCAAGAATTATTATTTTCACAAAGTAAACTACGTATTTAGAAAATCCTCTCAGTATTATTGTTGAATTTCAGTGATTTTCTTTCCATAACATTCATCTTCATGCATTTCTATGTTGATGTTAAAAAAAACTGTATATTGCACAATTATCACTACAATGTTGACATTCAAATGCCTTTTCCGTATAATATATACAATCACAATAAATGATTAGAGTATTTTTGCCATCATTTTCACATTGATGTCTCTCCTGGAGGTATTTTTGAAGGTTCATGCAAATCATTTTCAGTAAATTTCTTTCTACAATGTTCACATTTAGACGGTCTCATTCTTTTTGTCTGTGTGTGTTTTCATATGTTGATGCAATCCGCCATTTTGAGTAAATTTCTTTCCACAATGTTCACACTCATATGGTTTTTCATCTGTGTGTATCCTTATATGTTGTTGTAAATAACCATTTCTAGAAAATTTCTTTCCACAATGTTCACATTCATATGGTCTTTCACCTGTGTGCATTCTTTTATGTATATGTAAGGAACTATTTGTATTAAAGCACTTTCCACATTGTTCACATTTATAGGGCTTTTCTCCTGTGTGTATTCTTAAATGTGTTTTCAAGTCCCAATTTCGAGTAAATTTCTTACCACAGTGCTCACATTGATGTGTTGTCGCTCCTCTATGTATCCTAATATGTTGAAGTAAATAACTATTTGAAGTGAAGGACGCTCCACAATGTTCACACTTAAAAGGTCTCTCTGCTATGTGTATGTTTAAGTGTGTTTTCAATTCACTATTTCGACTAAATTTTTTACCACAATGTTCACATTCATATGGTTTTTCTCCTGTATGTGTCATTATATGTTGAGTTAATTGACTATTTTGAATAAATTTTCTTCCACAATGTTCACATTCATATGGCTTTTCTCCTTTGTGTATCTTTAAATGCTGGTTTAATTGACTATTTTGTGGAAATGTTTTTCCACAATGTTCACATTTATACGGTCTTTCTCTTGTGTGTATCCTCAAATGTTGCTGTAAATGACTATTTGTAATAAACAATTTTCCACAATGTTCACATTTGTTGAGTTTTTCTTCTTTATGTACTCCTAAATGTGTTATCAATTCCCCAATATTGGTAAATTTCATTTCGCAATGTTCACATTCATATGGCTTTTCAGCATGAGTCTTTAAATGTTGTTGTAAATGAACATTTTTAGTGAATTTCTTTTCACAATGTTCACATTTATAGGGTTTCCCTCCTGTGTGAGTTCTTAAATGTTGATATAAGTTAATATCTAGAGTAAATTTCTTTCCACAAAATTCACATTCATATGGCTTTTCACCTGTGTGTATCTTTAAATGTTGATTTAAATGACTCTTTCGATTAAATGTCTTTCCACATTGCTCACACTGATAATGCTTTTCTCCTGTGTGTATCGTCAAATGTCGTTGTAAATTACTAGCACGAGAAAATTGCTTACCACACTGTTCACATTGATATGGTGTCTCTCCTGTGTGAGTCTTTACATGTTCATGTAATTGACTATTATGAATAAAGAATTTTCCACAATGTTCACATGTATACAGCTTTCCTCCTGTGTGTATCCGTAAATGGACCTTCCAACTAGTACAATGGATGAATGTTTTTCCACAGTAATTACATTCATATGAGTTCTCTCTTGTATGTAAATGAACTTGTTCTTTGGCATCTTGAGTAAACGTCTTTCCACAATGTTCACATTCAAAAGGTTTTTCTCCTGTATGTGTTTCCAATGTTTTGTTACCACAATGATCACATTCATATGATGTGATTGTTGTGTGCACCTTTAAATGTGCTTTTAAAGCACTGGGGCAATTATATTTCTTTTCACAATGTTCACAATTATATGTTTCTGACTGTAGACTCTGTTTACCTTCATGTGTATGTTCACTGCTTTCTGTTTGATCCTTCAGCTCACATTCCTTCAAACTTTCCTGATAAGTTGCTTCATAGTTTTCATCTACAAAAAAAGAGAATGGAAAGAATAAAACAAGAAAAAAAAATCTTCAACTACAATTCAGCAAACACAATTGTCTATGAATCTTATCTTAATAATGGAACCAGCATTTTTAAAGCACCAAGAAGTACTTTTTTTACTTTATTTGTGCAAGTTTAGATCAATACACTGTAGTTTACTGTACAATGACTATAAACCCATAACCCTTTTCAGACCAAATAAACTGGATACAGTTGCTACCAGTTCTTTTTCCCAATAAAATCAGTTGAATTCCATTAAGACCAGTTGATTATCATTGAGAACAGTTAATACCAATTTATTTCAATTAAAACTAGTTTTTGTGTTTGGGTGGATATATATTGGCCTATGAAAGGGTGGGAGAAAGTTGCCCATGTGACCAACCAGAAAGAGTTTGGTATGTTTTCTTACACTGTATAATAAGGGCAGATTCAGCTCAAAAGGCGAGGGGTGTACTACTTCACATCGAGGTGGTCGTGTTCCCCATTTTAAATTTGACAAGCAAAATAAGAATCATGAAATATGACCCAGTAGAAGCTAATATATTGTATTTCATTTTGAAGAATTGGGAGATTTACTGAAAACGCTGGACTCAAAAAGTCCTTTGTAGTCGTTGATAGTATACATCACTGAGTATTAATGACTAGCACCATGCTGTTTCAAGTTTATTCCAAAAGTTGAGAGAAGGTGATATGAAATCTGAAAGGATGTTTAGCTTTTGATGGAGTTTTCTTGTAAGATCTTCATCTATTGATGCAAATCATCAGAAACGTTTTTGTTCACATTCATGACTTTTTTTTCTGGTTTTAATATGTTGCTGCAATGTGCCAATTTTGTAAATTTCTTTCCAAAATGTTCACATTCATGCTTTTTCCTGTGTTTGTATCTGCAAATGTGTTAGATCTCTCAAAAATGTTGAATTTTGGTTTTATTTTGAGCATTGTTTTCTTCAACAATGTTTTGACATTCATACAACAGTTTTCCATATCCTCAAATGTTGATGTCAACAATAAGCGCAAACAAATAAATAAATTTTAACAATTAATACAAATTTTCTTCTATGCATGTATCAAATAATGTAATAACTTTTCGTAAAATTTTCAGTTTTGAGAAAATTCTTTCACATAATGTTTATATTGTTTTTTTTCAGTATCCATAAATTCTCTCCAATGCATTTCTTTAAAATTTAATGCAAGTTACAATTTGAAGAAAATTGATATCCAGTGTTCAAATTCATATGGGTTTTCTCTTCTGTGTATTTTCTACTGTATGTTTGTGTAAAGCACTATTTCAATGTTTTCAAATGCCTACATTGATAGGTTCTCTCTCCTATATCTTCAAATGTTTATGTAATTACACTATTTAGCACATCTTCACATACTGTACATATGGCTTTTTCCTTGCATGAGGTTTTATGTCTATGTGAATCACCATTTAGTCTAATTTTTATCGAATGCTAGTGCACTGCATTTGATAGGTCCAAAACGAAAGTATTTGCAATGAAAACTCACACAAATACAGATATTCTATTGGTAATAATAGGTATAGTTGATTTTAGGAAAAACAAGAGGTACCGTACGGTGCAAGTTATTTGAAAATTAATATGTTAAAAATCAAATTTTACAGCATTTGTCACGAGGCCTAGGCTAGCATAAATCAGCGGCCGAGACCAAGTAGAATGCCCATGATTAGATCAAACCATTATTTCGGTCACGGGTTTAATTCGGTCGCGCTAAAAAACTTTTTTTTTGATAAAATTACAAGTTGAAATTCACATATGTCAAACTTTTTATGAAGGTCCCAACAGATTCGACTTAGGCGGAGTTGACTGTATTGATGTAAATCACCATTTAGCAGAGGAAATTCCCTTCCACATGTTGGTAAAGCTTTGTGTTTGAATGTTTATGTAAGTTAAATCTATGTCCGCAATCTTCACAATTACAAGGATTTCCCCCAGCAAGTGTCCCCAACTGCTGTTTACCACAATGTTCACACTCATGTGATGTGACCTTTGTTATGTATTTTTCAAGCACCATTACTATATTTCTTTTTACATGTTTACATTTATATTTCTGAATGCAGACACTGTTTACCTTGGTAGTTATGTTTACTGCTTTCATTTTGATGGTTCATAAGTTCACATTTCTTCTTCAATTTCTCTTGATGACCTGTTTTTTCTTTATAGTTCTTACCTACATAAAATTAAAAAGATTGAAATATAAAAACTCTGATATCAGTTCAATTTAGCAATCATAACAACATCCCCAGAACCTCGATTTTAATAATGGATGTTGTTACAACTGCTAATGTAGAAAACAACCGCTAGTGTAGAAACAACTGCTGCTGTAGAAAACTCAACAGCTTATGTAGAAAAACTCTCTGCTAATGTGGAAAGTTCAACAGCTAATGTAGAAAACTTAATTGCCTCACAGCTAATGAGATACAAGCAACAGCTAATGTAGAAACTGAAATTGCCTCACAGCTAATGAGATACAAGCAACAACTAATTTAGAAACTGAAATTGCCTCACAGCTAATGCAATAAAATATTGCAAAATCATTGAATGAAACATGGATGGAGCTATTGTAGTGTTACCTGCGCATTTCCCCCAGTTGCGGGTATACACTGTGGTAACTTTTTTTAAATGACTAGGGGAAGACGGGGCAGGTGCATCACTAAAAAGTAATATTGTAATATTACAATACTTTTCTTTAAAACATGGGCAGAATTAAAGTATATGTTACCTGCATATTCCCTAGTGGCAAACACTGTGTTAGGCACGGTTTAAATAACCAGGGAAAGATGGGGGCAGGTTGCATCGCTAAAAATAACATTTTAATTTTAAAATATTATTCATTGAAACATGGGTGGAGCCAAAGTAATGTTATTTGCATATTCCACATAAATGTTGTGTTAACATTGTGTAAATGATATGGGGAAGGTGGGGCAAGTTCACATACTTAAAAAACAATATTATAATAATACAATACCATTGATTTAAACACTAGCAGAGCTAAAGTAATGTTACATGCACATACCCCAGTTCTGCAAAAATGATGTTTTACCATTGCTTAAAGGACTAGGAAAATATGTGGTACAGTAGGCTGACACATTTAAAATAATATTATAAAAACAATGTCCCGAACATTGATGGAACTAAAGCAATGTTACTTGCAAATTCCCCAATGGCTAAAAAACGCTGTGTTAAAATTCCTTATATGAATGGAATGAAAGAAGACAGGGCACAATATGACACAAAAAAAATAAAAATAAAAACATAATATTATAAAAATATAATATTATATCACACCACCATTGATTGAAAAATGGGCGAAAATAAGGTAATATTACCTGCAAATTACATTCCCCAGTACCGCGAAAACAAACATGTTGAATTAAGTAAGGGATGGTGGTGCAAGTTGGAACACTCAACAATAATAATAATATTTTACAATAACATTTGTTAAAGTTCTGGTCTCAGAAATTTGAAAATGGTCTCAAATTGTTTGTAATCTATTTATTCATATTAATGAAACATTATTAGCAAAAATGAAGGAAAATACTGTTTATGATATTTGTGATTTTGTTATAATATTTTTGTAGGTTGGTATACAAGTTTCAGTGTATAGCGTAGTCCAAAGATCTTAGTAAATGTAAAGATACAGTTGATACTATACCTATCATATACAATTAAACTTACAATGCAGCTTAGATGTAAAACTTGTAACTTCTGTACTATTCTGTCCAGTGCGATTGTAGCTAAAGAAACATTTTTATTAAAAATCTTACCACATTGTCCACCCTCCAATGATGTTTCTGATGAGCAAACTTCCAATTCACTTTCATTATCAGATCTTTGTCCCTGTTTACCTTGTTCTATTTCTGTATGTATTCCCAGATGTTCTTTTAAAGCATCTAATTCAAATGTTCCTCCACAGTGTTCACATATATATGTTTCTGAGTGCACACTCTGTTCACTGGTGTCTGGTTCAAGATTCAGCTCATATCTTTTTAAATTCTCCTGATAAGTTATCTCTTCAAAATTCTCGTCTAGAAATAATAAGAAATAAATTCTACAAAAAAAAAAATGCTGCAACCAAACTTGTTCCTATAGATTTTTTTAAACTGATTAATCTGTAAATTGACCTAAAAAGATACTCCTAATTATTTTGGAAACCACATTGCCATCTTTTTGGAAACCACATTGCCATCTTTTTGGAAACCACATTGCCATCTTTTTGGAAACCACATTGCCATCTTTTTGGAAACCACATTGCCATCTTTTATAGATACAACATACTCCACAACCACATGTGTAATTTATGAGTTCAAAATCTAAACAAAAATACTGTATTCTGACAAGCTAATGATAAAATTCAACATCAGTCTAAAAATAAATGCTAATGGAATTTTGAGACAAAAAAAAGTGTGAATTTGCCAGATCCAACAGTTGAACTCACAAACTCATGATGCGTACAGGTACTGTACATAAATGACTAGTTAATATTTGCCAGTAAACCGAACTGCTCGGTCATGGGGCACTCAATGATGGAGTAATAAATTGTATCATGTCGATCACATTGTCAGCAAGACCAACCGGTTACTTGATATGATGTGGCGAAATTGCCACCAAATGTCACCTCCCACAAAAATCGCGTTATATAAATCTCTAATCCAGCCATCAT
>JAOTQE010094591.1:0-14420 GCA_025631205.1 Nesometra sesokonis
GATTGCTTAAAAAAATTGGGAGACTGTTTTAAATTTCGGGAGACTCCCGGACAAATCGGGAGAGTTGGAACCTCTGTTTATATACCATACTCAAATTGAAATTTCTATAGTTTAATTTTATTAACAAAATTAATTAAAATTAATATCATATTTAACAGATGTATGAGTCTTGATTGTACCTGTAGTAGTAATTAATTAAAAACGGCAATGGGTTTCAGCAATGTGGTTTTCAACAACCTGGTCTAGAATCGTGTAAAGATTATGTAATTCATCTATGTTGATGAACATGTAAAAATACACTGACTGAAACCATAAACGCCCTTCTTCCTATAAAATGTATTTGGGTTGACAATTAACTAGTATTGTTTAATAGAATTTGAATTTAGAGCACAATGTCTTGGTCTATGTCAGTACTTTAATTGTTACAATGTATGCTCGCATACGATCAGAACAGTAAATATATTATTTAATAGTAACATTTCTTTTCAATATTACAAAATAAAAAAGTAATTAAATCACAATCAATATTGCTAACAATGCCTTGAAATATCTGAAAATATAAAGGAAATAAATATTGAAATATTAGCAAATTTTTTCAATACATTTAGGAACATCAAAATGCTAAAATAAATTAGTAACAAACTGAAATGTAGTGTACAGGACATTAAAAGTAAAATATATAATAAATATTAAATAATAACATTATTAACAATCATAAAAATAGTGACATCAACAATTTAATAAATATTATTAAAATCCCTGTGCAATATTAACTTGATTAAATAATGTACGATTTTCATATCTACTTATTAATTTATCTAAAATAAGACAAACAACTGTATAGGCCTATTGCAAAGAACACATTATCATACTGTAGCATCCATAAATTAGTAATCTTTCTAAATAAAAAAGTAAAAAAAAAAAAGTAAATTAGTAATTTTTCTAAATAAAAGTAAAAATAAGTAGATTAAACCCTTAAACTTTAAAATTGCACTTCTACTTTGTGATTAACAGAAACTACCGCTTTCATTTTGCATGTTTTTTAAACTTCATAAATCACATGGGCATTTTATATTATTTTAAATAGCTGTTTTGTTCAAAAACTTTTGTAATTTATCATACAACAGACACAGTATTTAGAAAAGCTTCATATCAAGCTAAAAATCTATTTGTTTTGATTTATGAAACACCATATTTTAGATTGGTCACATCAGCAAGTTGTTATGGCCAAGAGAATACATTGAATTGAACCAACTAGAGGTCTTTAGAAATTAAGTTAACACAGCTATAAGCCTGTTCACTTAACTTCCTAAGTGACCACAGTGAACCTGCACAATTCTAGGTCAAATGCAGGGAAAATGAGTGCTAAAAATTCAACATTAATTTATAAGATGACCTTTATGTTATTGAACCTTAGCCAATGACCATCAGTGTAAACAACTCGTTCACTCGCCTTGCTAGCAATGACAGCCATAATACTAACGCAAACTGAATGCATTAATATTAAAACGTATTAGAAGAGTTTTCGTTGTTCCACGAAACACTTCAAATGTTTGAGTAATCGCTAAAAATATACATTTTATACAATTATTAACAATAAAATAAACGGAAAACTAAAAATGTAGGGACTTGAAAGATGTTTGCCGTTAACGCTTTTAGTTATTTATTAGATTACAGATAATTACTCTATATATGTTACAACAATAAAGTTTTATAATATAATATCATACTATAATTGCTATCATTTTTTTAAAAAAAATCTTCATTTAAAAAAAGCTACATGAAATTGATTCATAACACAAAAATATATTGATATCATTTGTTTAAATGGAAAATCTGAATTAAGAATTAATGTAATGTGTTTTTTATGTAGCCAATACTATGATCATGCTTAGGTCAATTTTTCCTTAGCAAAACTGACTAAAGATTGCTGATTTTTTTTAAACCAAATTATAAATTCTTTAGCCAATTTTTTAAATGATAAAAACCGATAAAAATGGCCCCAAAACGGATCGTTTTTTTTTAATTTAAAAAAATTAACCAGTTGAGAATTTCAGTAGCCATTGGTGACTTGGTGAATGGTTAGATCAGGGATATCTCCCTGGTTAGAGTGAACATAGCAATATTTTCAACAAAGAGTAGCTTACAACTACATACGTGGTGTACCACAAACGTTACATGTTTATTGATATCTCACCATGCAAACCTTCAATCAATAATATTTTCAACATTGCCTTAAAATTGAATAAATTATTTTACAATTCAAGGGGCTAGATTCTCAATAGTACGTCAATATGCAGGGATGTAATTATGCAGGGCGGAGGTGGGCGGGGCCGCCAACCCTAAAACTGTTCAACCCACCGTAAAGCTTATTTTAATACCTTCCACCCAGCCTAATTTCAACCTGAAACCCACCCTAAGCCCCTAAAAGGGTAAAAGTACTGTTTTTAGTCATCATGACACCCACCCTTACATTTTTTGCTGGCCCACCCTTGGATTTTTGTAGCTACATCCCTGTTGGCTGTATATCAGGGGATATCCAGGAATTGGGGAGGGGATGCTTAACCCCTGATTAGATTTCAACAAGCAAAAACAAAATGAATTTTCACTATTAGCCACTTTTAATGGAATTTTTGAAGGGTATGTTCATTTTTTCTGAAAGGGTTGTGGGGTTGCTTGAGTAGCTGATTTATGATTTATATACCAATTTTATTGTTTTCTACTTGATATGCCACTAATCATTAAATTATGTATCCTTAATCTTAGTTTTCCTACCAAACAACAATTATAAATACATTAAATTGATTTTTTTTGTATTTTTAATTACAAACAATTTGTAAATGTTGGTATTGTTTTTAAGCTTCAACTTTTCAAATTTATTTGATGATGTCATTAGAGATATAAAACCCAGATATGAAAAGGTTATGTTGTACAATTGTGGAGTTTACTGGCTGGATGCCGACCTTTGGAGCAGTAACCTCTCAAGTTGAAGTTTCTCGTCCATCAGAAGATGATATTTTGTTCATTATTTTCAATGTGCTAATTGCATTTATGTCTGTTTTTATCAGATGTAATTTGAGGGATTTATATTCTTAGGTTTGTTCCTGGAGAAGAAGTTAATATGACATGGTTTATTGTTGCCTAAATGAGTTGTTTTTTATATTGTAAATGTCGACAGTTAAGAATTTGTTGCCAATATAAAACCATATATAAAAAACGTAACCACCGTTAAGTGTAACAACCATTGCTTGAATTTCTAACCACTTCTAATTATTTTTTATGATAAATATTAAAAATGAAATAAAATCCAGATAGGCCTATGTAGTAATTCTTGCGTTTGGTTTCCAAATTTCCTTATTTGTTGATAAAATCTGTATCCATAATTCCATCATTAGGTTTTTGGTTATTTGATTCAGAAGTCTTGAAAAAATGTTATGATCAAAATAAAATTTGTATTCCAATGGTTAAAATCTGTGTCCAGGACCTTGTAAAAATATACTGCAAAAAGAAAAAAAAAAACATAACCACACTTCCTCTTAAATTTATTAATATGTTATTCTAAAAATAAATGTGTTTAATGTTGTTTTTTCTACCATTAAAATACAGTTAACCTAATTTACACACCCTTTGGCCTACAGTACATGAAAAAGTTCATAATTGATTCAAATTTTAATAAATCCCCTGAAAAAGACTTGTACAACACACATTTGTTTGGATTTCTCCATATTATTTGTTAATTAATTAAACATGCTTTTTAAATACAGTAGGCTATACTAACATAAAATGCAAAAATAAAAGCAAAATCAATCTTTATTTATTGGCCATGGTACATTATTTTTATGACATAACATCAATGGCTAAAATGTGTTTTGTAAAATTAGAAGGTTCATAAATGAAAAGGTTGACTGTAGTGAACTCATACCTTTAAACCCTACCATTTTTGGCGGTAGGCTACCGTTTTTCGATGTTCTTACCGCCTACTGTTTTTTAGTGCAAATCCTACCGTCTGTTATACTGTAATATAAAGAATACTAAAGGATATTTTTAATATAATATTGATAAAAAAAATTCTGAAATAAAAAGAGGAATGAATAACAAAAGTAGAGGAAGAGGAAACTGGTTTGTAAATTATTTAGATTTTTTGTTCCAAAACATTCTTTTATGAACAAAGTGGATTAGAATGGACCTTGTTCTAGCATGGAAGGAATAGATGCTTATGACATTTAAGCACATTTCTGAAGGTCTTTGCCCTTGGTTTGTCCATGCTTTGTCTATCAGTTAACTTGCTTCTAAATCTCATGGTCAATTTCTGAGAAAAACCAGACATAGTAAGGCCACAACTGGACAATACACATTAGACAACATCTCTTACAAATCATGTTAAAAGGCTATAATGCTCAGCTGGTCATTGAATCTAATTAAGTACATTTAAAATCTTTTTTCTTGATTGGCCATGGTATCGTCAACAATGTTCAACAAAGAAAAGATGAAAAAAATCATAAAACAAATTGTGAAGTGTTATTGTAATTTTAGGATTAATGTACATAATTGCAAAAAAAAACACCTTATAAAATTAAAAATAAATTGTGAAAGAATTGTGTACGTCATAAACTTTGCATTACAATACAGTTAATAAATAATACATACAAATAAGTATTTTATCATCAAAATTTGCAAATCTTTTACATTTTTATTTTAATAAAAACAATGTACTTTCAATAATAATGATGTAGTATAAATTGTTACATTTATTAAATTTTATATCATTTAGAAAACTCAGGAAACCTTAATTTTTAAAATCTGATCTTGACATAGAGGATTACGGAAGTTTTGACGAGTAATCTGCTGGATTAAGCCCTTCTATTAAGTCAAGTTTGTTTAGTATTTTCATAATCCATTTTGATCTCATGGATTTTTTTTTCTGCTGTGTCCAATCAAAGTAGATTTTCTTACATTTGATAATTTTACTATTATTACAACCAATCAAATATTAGAATATCAGAATAATTCTAAATTTCAACATTGACCATCAGACATACAGTACTCAGGGATGTAATTATGTTGGGCGGAGGTGGGTGGGGGCACCCACCCTAAAAATGTTCTACCCACACTAAAGATTACTTTAAAACCTTCCACCCAACCTAATTCCAACCTGCCACCCACCCTAACCATATGAAAAAGGTAAAATTATTGTTTTCATAATGGGAAAATATTTTAATGAATTTTAATAAAAGTAAAAATGCTAACAAAAAAGAGACATAACTAAAATTTGCTTTAAGCTAGGAGAAAAAGTTAAAAAATTAATTCAAAATTATTAAATTAAATTATTGGTAGGATCATATTACATACATAATAAAGAAATAATGAACCTCTTCCTGTACTTCAATCTATGCAAGGTGGATCCACTTGTCTCCCAACCACCTAATTTCCATTTAATTTTGGTTAATCATTTAAAAAGATCTCAAATTGTTTAGTTTGCTGTGTAAAATAAGGTATGTACAGTCCAATTTGCCTAAGTTTAAGTCAAATAGTTTAATAAGTAAAATTTATTTTTATGTCAAATTTGACATTTTTTCCATTACTTAATAAATCTCTTAAGTTAAATTTTTTCTAAGTTGATTTTTTTTTAATGCGACTTTTGGTTTGTAGTTTTATTTTTGAAACATCATCCCAATTATCATCCCAGTGTAGCTCTATTTATTAAATATCTCATTTATGTTAACAAAACCAAAACTGTAGAAAAATAGTACAATACTATACAAGTTATTTTTGGACAGTACTGTACATCATCCCTGCTATTCATGGGTCATTCACATTGTTGACCATTGACCAATTGATTTTTGTTGTCACTGAAAGACTGTGAAGGTCTCCAGCTGATCAGAAGGCAGCTTCTCAAGGGTAGATATTAGCCAAATCCAGACTTTGAAGGTTACAAACATTAGCAAGCCTATTGTTTGTGACATACAACTATTATTGGCTACTGCAGGTCAATTGTCCACACAAGGACATTGGACATTCACTCAATTGATGATGAATCCAAATGTTATGCAACTGTGGTATAATTACCAGTCTTTTTATACTTTTCTTTTTGTTTCTACATTTCTATTATCATATGCTTAATTCATAAGTAATGGTGAACCATAGGCAGTGGATTAGATTCAGAGGAACAGAAGGCTAATGACAATTATATATAATTAAAAGTTGAGGCCATCCTTAAATTTATTTTTTTAGACTTTATTTGTGACATGCTACTGTATATCTATGTGCATACAGTGGATATTTGAATACCATCGAAACCATAAACCAAGACTTAATCATAAATACATTTCCATATCTGGCTTTCACATTTCTGATATTGATAGAACTGTAGATTTAAGCACCTTTGACTCCCATTTTTAATAAAAAAAAATAATAATACAAAAATCTAAACAAATTTTAAAGCTATAAATTACATTAAATTTGGAGATTTTTTCTTGCTTCCTAATGTTGTTTCATCATAAAGTTCTACATACATTAATATTTTTATTGTTATTACATATGCATTATTCAACTGCAAACAACATTAATATTTATTATAACAATTTAACTACAGGGAATTTATTTCACATTGAAAAAGTTATTCTTAGACTATATTTTATTAAAAGTAATATAACAAAGTAAATATTATTATTGGATGTAATTCAACTTTATTCCAGAACAGAGTAAGAAAAAAAAACGTGCTTCACAGAAATTTCCTACTGATAGGTAGCACCTATAAAGCAAAACATAATAAAGTGAAATAGTTTTGGTAGATGAAATTCCAAACTAGGCCTAGTAAAAAATTGTGTATTGTATTTTACAATATATAAAAACAGAAATGAAGCATTCTGTTGACCAAAACTTTTTAAAGACTCAGCCATACTGCAATCTTTGGACCTATTTCAAAAATTTTATGAATGGAATCTGTATTTCAGCCTTGAGTCCCAGTCATCATTGTGTACTACATTAAATAATGTACACTTTGCCAAGGATGACCTTTGTCTAGTGACCTTTGACCTTAATGTATCCAATGTCCAGTGTCAGCTCTTCAAGGGTACTGGCATTTATCAAGGAAGTTAATCTTCACAAAGGTCAAAAAAGAGAATTGTTTCATCACAAAGTTAATAACAATTACAAGCAAATATAATCGTAATTGTCCAATTGTTAAATTTTATAGTTTTTTGTTTGCATTTTTTACTTTATATATTTTATTTATTACTCATTGTATAGTTTATTTCATTTAAAATAATAATTGTTACTTTTGCTTATAAATGATGTTTTGTTTACTTCTTTCAGCTGTTAGAGAAGATCGTATGCCTGGTGGGAGAAACACTGGTCTATCATACAAGGTATTTAAAAATAAGTTTAAATAAAAATTTAATTATGAATGTGTCACCACCTATCCCTAATGTTATAGCAAATTTTCTAACAGATTTTTTTTTCAAAAAATGACAAAAAAATCAAAATGCCAATAAATCAATGTTTAAAAACTTTCAACATGAGCAATGAAACAGAATAAATATGTAGTAACTTCATCTTTTATATAACTTTGGGTTTCTAAATTACCTTATTTGCTAGTAAAATCCATATTTAAGTTTTCTTTTCTTTATTGGAAATACACCTAATGAGTAACATTCAACAGCACCCCCTTTCTTTAAAAGTATTGCAAAAAGAAGACCATATACATATACCAGTAATATAATAGTATAAAGTGTAACTAAAAATAAATTAAAAAATAACAAATAAAATTAAAATCCTTTTAAACAAAACTAGGTTAACTACCATCTCCTTTTTTTTCTCAACAGAGTAAGCCAAAGAACTACGATAAACTGCGAAAAAAGTTTCAGTTAATGGCGCAACAAAAAGCACAGTTAAATCGTAAAAACCGTGCTCAGAAACAAGCGTTTAAAGCAGCACGTGAAGCCATCAAAGCTGAACGTGATGCAGGAAAGGTGAAACATGTGGTCAATCACCATCCAACAAACAAATCTACTGCAGAACTACGCCAACTGCGACCTCAGACAGCTCAACTGATTGAGGTTTTGCAGCAAACTGAATCGGCACTTTCAAAACTCTCTAGCAAAGATCATACAGGAACAGCTTTAAGTAACTTCAATGACAAAGGGTTTGCGAATCTTCTTTGCACCCTTGGGGAGGATCTTGTTTACCAGTTGGTGCAATGGGTTAAACACCTCCCGTTTTATACGCAGCTGTCGGCCGTTGAGCATACATACATGCTTAAAACAAAATGGCAGGAACTTCTTCTCTTGTGTACTGCCACACGTGCAATGTATTTTAAACAGAACAGTGACTCCGAGAAAGGACTAAGCTTTGAACACTGTGTTCATGCCAATCTCATAAGGCTGCAGGAGTATATGAACAAAACTCTTGACTTAAAACTTGACATGGAAAACTTCCAGCAGGAAATGGGGGAGGTGGTTGAGAAATTAACCAAACTTGCTGCAGCTTTCAGGACAATAAGCATAACACGCAATGAATACCTACTACTTAAGGTTATTATCCTCTTACACCAAGGTAAGGTTTATTAATACATCTGTAATCTAATAATGAACTATAGTTCATATAACTATAATCCTTAATTACACTGATGATTAATTGCCAATTTAATGTTTTGTATCTGGTGATAATAATTATTTTGGGAAGTCAATTATTGAATTATCTTGGCAACAAATTAATGATGCAACCCTTGCCTAATGACTTTTCTAAGAAATATATAAATGTGACATAACAAGACTTTTAATTAATTACTTGGAAATCCATAAAGAGTAATACAATGAAAATAAATGAGACCATTAAGAAAAAGTTGAATAAAGCATAAGTGTTGTTAAATGGTGCTGTACAAAATTAGAATTGAATGCTTCAAAAGGGGGGGGGGGCAGGGTTCGTTGGGGGCCCCCCCCCCTTGGATCCGCACCTGGTCCTGTTACAAATAACCTAAAATCTTGGTTCCTATGAGAATTGAACCTGGGTATATTTTCTATTGATTTCATCACTGTTGCGACCATTGCTAAAGCCAGTAAATTAAGCCACTGAGCTAAATGAACATCCATACAATTTAGCAAATGGATAAGATTTACTGCTTGTTCACATAATGTAACATGAAGTTACTCTATGCATGTACATCTCTGTTGGAAAAAACATTTATGAAGTACAGTATTAGAAGATAATGTGCTGAATTGGATTTCTTATGTTCATAGTCAAACTTGTCTAAGTTGAATCCAAAGTAGCATTGAAAACAAATTTGACTTAAAAAAAATTCAACTTAGATATGGTTAATGGAAAACATCAATTTGGTATTTGGCTTAAGCAAGTTGCGCTGCACTGTACTATAAAAGGTTTACGAACATGTAATCAATTTTTGTTTTACTGTTTATGTAACTCACATTGAATCCATACTGAGAAAATGATGAAATTCTGTAAGTTTTTAATGTTTTTGTTTTAATTTATAGATTCTTCAAACAAAGAAGAAAGTGTGCAATCCGTTCAGAACCCATACATTGTGGCACTTGAAGACTACACTAGGGTTAACTACCAGGAGAATCGGTTCGATGACATGATGAGTCTACTTCCAGAGTTGAGGAGTTGCTCCAAATTATTGTTACATAGTAAACTTATTTATATGCCTTACCTTCTGAATGCAATGGCAATGGCGAAGTCTTAGAGGGTAGCTATGTCTTAAATGGTGTGGTTAAGATTTAGAGGATGAAGAGCAAGTTTCAGGGGGTGTGGTGAGGTCATAAAGGGTGTAGATCAGAAGGGCAAATTTCAGAGTTTGAGACAAGCTGTCCTAGTCTCACCCTGAAACTATGGTACAGCTGGTATAACCACATCTAATAAGCCAATGTGTGACAAAGGAACTTGTCAATTGTGGATTGACCTTAGAAAACAAAACCATGGAATAGAAGACGTGCTGAACTCTTGGTAGCTTAAAAATTGGGTTATGACCACACAATACAATATTCAAAGTTTATGTGGTTAATCTAGTTGCATACCTTACTTTTAATAATAATCTAGTGATTGAGTATAAATAAAATTCAATGAAAATGCCAATGTTTCAAAGGCATTGAAATAAAACAGATTCAATCACATGTCTGCAAAAAGTGTAACAAGCCTAGGTACCACGTGTATTAAATATAAACTGTTAACTTTAATAAACAGACGAAATTATCACACCCCATTCACTGAGCATTGAATCTACCCACCTAAAAGATTTGTTAAAAATATATACATATTTACAGTTTTTCTTGTTTTTTATAGCTATACCAAAAATGTACTCTTTAGGAGATATGTGAAAATTGTTAAAACAACAGGATTAGTATTACCTTGTCGGTTTTCTATTAAATGTAATTGTCAATTACAATTAATTTGTTCAGATTCACGGATTAAGGGTAGTGTAACGCTAGAATTGCCCCAAGTCTGTATTTTGTATTTTAAGAGTTTAATGAAGTGCGCCTCCAGTGAATGTGAGTGAAAGTTTTTTCTGATGTTTTGTCATGAAATACAGACTTATAAAACAGTTAGATAACACCATTTGAAAATTTAATATGCCTGGCAACATGATGTGATGATTAACGTCCTGTGTTTGGCTAATTAGGCCATTGAGTCTACCAATCAAAGGTTCTCATTTTCGAACCACGAATGATGCCCTGAGAGGGCCCGAGATACAAAATTAGGCCTAAAATGTCTAATTAGGGCCTAGGCCTAGTGTTCTCTGATGGAGGTAACCCTGAGAACCCTTTTTTAGATGAAACTAGGCCTACAACTATTTATGAAAGAGCTACTAAGCACAATCAGCATGTTTTGGCAGTAGATTGCTGGTAGGGAAGGCCTCTAAATTATAAATCTTTTGGTAATTACCCAACATGCATATTCAACTTTTTGTGAGTGGGTTAGCCATAAACATGCAACTGAAACTAGGCAACCGGATAATTTATGCCCATGAAAACTCTGTGGGAAATCATGTGACATTGAAGTGGTTGCCAAGACAGTGATTCAAACTTCAGAAAGGTATGACAATCCACCTGTTATAAAACACATTTGGTGTGTTTTCACGATTTAAACCGAACCACCATCTTAAACCAAGACCAGCGTAAAATTATTTGTGTCTGAACTAGATGGGGATTAGCATGACGTCCAGGGCAAGATTAGCATTATCATGCTAATTATTAATGACCCTGCCAATCAGTCTGCTTGGCCAATCAATTTCAGTCGAGTAATCACTTGTAGCAATTTTAAAACTTCTTATTGCTAGTAGTGTTAGCTATTACAATGTCTTGTGTTTGAACACACTGCAGATTACCATACACCTTGCATTTAGCTATGCTTAAGCCGTGAGTCTGGGCATGCCCTTAGATTTTTAGTAGCAATTGATTTTATCAAACAATTAGTCCAGGCCTCATAGAATTTTGAAATATTTGGTTGCCCTTTGGGTAACTAATGTCAATCGGGTAACTGATGTAAATTTTTGGTTGCCTTAGGCTGTGGGGCAGCCAATTCTGTGAGCCCTGTATGCCCTTGGTAAAGAAGAAACTATGTTTCTGTTAATAAATTGTTCACTAAAAAATTATCTTTAATAACAGATGGTTGTACATAGTTATTAATTGTTATGAGATAAAGAGTTTTATGTAATTTAAACTGAGTACTTGTCAGTCTAAACACAAGACACATTTTTTTTGTTGGTTATTTCAAATGAAGAGAAGCTCACATTAAAATTAGGTGCTTTAAAATGATACTGTTTGTAATTGAATTAATATGAAACATCAACTTAAAGTAAATTACTGAATAGCTATGATCAGTGGTGTTCTGAGAAAATTTAATTTGGACATTTTTGTTTGTTATCAGCAACTTACGCATAACATGTGCTTTACCATGGTGATGTTTTTATCAATTATAAAAAACAAAACATTTCATTAAACCTAAATTTTCATTACAGACATATGTTTAAAAATTTAATTTTCTCAATGGTGAAACAATTTAATGTATGGGTATAACTTTTGATAGATATTAGTATGTTGGGAGCTTGTGTTTAACTTTATCACGTTTGAAGTAGAGGTCTATTTGGATCCATGGTTTTCTAATGTTTCTCTGGTAATATTGGATGGGTTTTATGCGACTTAAGATGATGCAGCTAAGGCTATCAATGACTGTTAATACTGCAGCTTACTAAATCAGATCTATAGTGTTTTATAGTTACCCTACCTTCTCAACAGCTGACAAATTTTTATCATGAACAAAAATGCTGATATTTCACCCTATCAGTTGTATTTTATGTTTTTAAAACAGGAGCAGCTAATTACAAGAAAATGTAGCATTTATTTAATTGTGTACAATGTCATTTGCAGCTGCTTATTGTTATGCAGACAAATATTTGGTTTAGAATTATTAAAACGTGTGACATATTTTATGTACTATTAGTTGTATTAGTAAATGTTAGTGCATAACAGGGTAGGTTAAAAAATTAAATCTGTTATTTATTACCATTTTTACTATGATATTTTGTAATATCACTCTTCCAAAACATGGCAAGTTAATGTTGCATACATGGGCGTATCCAGGGATTTGGAAATGGCAGTGCTTATCAATTAGACAAGTACCAAATCTGACTGACAAAAAATGTTACATACTCTATTTCACATAGTTTGTGATGAAATTTTGAAATTATATTTATTTTTCCATGAAGGGTTGCTCGAATGCCTTATCTTCATTCTTAGGTAGTGAATTTATTGTTTTGTACATTTGAAGGTGGGGGGGGGGGAGAGGGGGAGGGGCTTGTGCACCTTGAACAACCACCCTGGATACGCCTACTAAAATAAAATTGCTGAATGTATGTTTTGTTGAGCTAAATTGTGTTTTTTTTTTCACAATTAATACCGATATTTAGGTATATAACATGACAGTTCGGTAAAGCTACCATAATTTCATAATGTTTAAGACAAAAGTCAAAGAATTCTGTTGCAGCTGAAACATATTAATGTAGTTGTACATAGGATAATTTTTAATCAAACTTTGTAATCAGTGATGGTGTCAGAGAATCAACATAATATCTAACATGGATCCGGCTCAAAGTATAAAACCTTTTATTACAATTGGTGAAATTTGGCACAAAATTTAATGCCATCTTCATCTTCTAAGATTTTGAGATAAGAGCATATTTTAATGCTTATACATGAAATAGTTTTCAGAAACTGTTTCTACAGAGCAGTAAATTTACTTGATTGCTTTAAAAAGATACAATTGGTAACAAGTATTTACACATTTCACCATCACTGGGTACAAGGTATTAGCAGATAATTAAATGAGTTATAATGAAATTAATGTTTTGTGCAAAATGTTTTAAAAATAATCACAGCTCACAGAATTGTTAAATGTTTGTCCCCTGGGTAGGCTAATTTATAAATTACTTTTAACTAGTATGTAGAAGTGAAAGATCACTTATTAAATCAAACATTTGTTAGGGTATGTTCAGACTCATTGATTAAGCGGATCGTTAAATATGTGGTGTATACTTTTTTGTGTCTGAACTAGCCCGCGATTAGCACAAGTCACTATTACTGGAGTGTAACTTGTGCTTCCTGCAAGGTCCAGATTAGCGTATGCAAATGGCCTATGCCTTGTACACTTGAATGAATTTTAACTTGTGTCACTCACAATCAAAATTCGCAACCGGTCTGCATTGGCCAATTACAGATTACTGGTCACTGATGGAAAGTTTTGCCATGGATTAGCTTATGCCTTGCTTACATTACGCCCCGCTTAATCCATGAATCTAAACATACTCTTATTTATACATTGTGGTTGCAATTTTTGGTTCCGGGACTCCAGGCAAATAATTCTTCAAATCCTGAAGAGCATAGTTTTAACTGTTGACTGTACATGTATAATTGTTGTACAGATAACAACATTAATATTTAATAACATTGTTCATTTTTGTCATATTTTAATAATTTTATTAAGACTTTGATGTCCGTGTCTTACAGTCCTGCTTCTGTAATTTATTTATATATAATAATTGTTTCTAGATTTCTATTTTCAATGTCACCTATTTATGTGAACTGTGGGATTCTACATTTTTATATCAGGAAATATTATTGTTTAACAGAGTTAAAACAAATATATTTTGGAATTATTATTTAAATTTTACATAATATAGTAGTAAAGTGATGAAGACTTGTTAATTCTAAAGTTCAAGATCAACTTTATTTATCCATGGAACCTCAGATCAACACAGGGTGACAAACGCCCCAATTATTATCCAGATTTAATGGTAAATTTTTTCAGGTCAAATTGCTCTGCTTGTTCACCTCTGCCCTAAAAACATGCATATTTCAAATATTAAACTATTCATAAGAGACAAAGAAAACTCATGTAACATATTTTATATT